>VYXF01004851.1:442085-555746 GCA_013397295.1 Polioptila caerulea | reverse complement strand
GTGCTCCGGCCTCGGAGGAATCGGGGAGTTTTGTACATGTGTAGGGAAAGGGGGAAAGTACGCGTGTGTGTGGAGAGGGAGCGCGCACGTACCCGGAGCGTGTGATTGCCCAAGGAAGCTGTGGCTGGGAGAGGCTTCCCATCTGCTATCATCTCTTATCTGCGGCACCGTGGGTTCTGTGGGCACGGCACCACTGGCGGTCATACCCAGCTCGGCCAAGAGCACTTTGTGCATTCCGGCCTCCTGAATTCAGGCGGTGCGGAACAGCGGTACCGCCTCAGCCAGAGCCGCCACGGGTGCCTGGGGACTGTGTAAGAGTGTGGTTAGACAGAAATTAAATACTAAGTGCCTTAATTCGCAGAATCACAAAATGGTTTGGGTTGGAAGGGACCTTTAAAGATAATCTATCCTAATACCCCTCCAATGGCAGGGTTATTTTCGGCTAGATGAGGCTGCTCAGAGCCCTGTCCAGCCTGACCTTGAATGTTTACAGAGTTGGGGCATCCACCTCTGGTCAACCCGTGCCAGTGTTTTGCCACCCTCATTGTAAGAATTTATTCTTTCTATTTAGTGGTAATCTACTGCTTTGTAATTCAAAACCATTGCTCCTTGTCCTATCACAATAGGCCCTGCTGAGAAGTCTGTCCTCATCTTTCTTATAAGCCCCCTTTAGGTGCTGGAAGGCTGCTCTAAAGTCTCCCTAGAGCCTTCTCTTCTCCAGGCTGAACAACCTCAACACTTACAGCAGAGATGCTCCAGTGCTGTGATCATCTCTGTCACCCAGATGCCTTGGTTCCAGTTTGCCTTGTGAGAGGTCGTTTTTCTCAGTGCTGAGTAGATTGTGGCTCACATCACAAAACAATTACATATGTCACAGATAAGCATAGATAGAATGTAGTTCCACAGTGCATTTAATAACAAGATTTTGAAAACAGTCAGTAGGCTGTGACAAGCTTTGCAGCACAATTTCTGGTCAAACTAGGCATACCTATTGGACAGGTACAGGTCAGGTCATCTGTCAAGAGTATCAAATTGTACCCAGGGTCCTTAAAAATAAGGGTCTGAAAGAGATGGAGCTGTCCCTTATCAAAAGTGTTGACCTTTTGTGCTTTGAGCACTGTGGATGCCATCCTCTGGGAAAACTGGTGGTCCAGTAAAAGTTCTCCAGACTGACAATGTCAGGAATGTCTGCATTGCAGCCTATCTCTGCAGATGATTTGTGATAAATGCTTCAGGATAGTGTGGTACCTGTGACAGAATGGACAGTACAGTTTCTCTCTCTCTTTTTTTTTTTTTTTTCCCCAAATGATACAGTATAGGCAAGTAAAGAGCAGAGGCAAAAGAAAATGCTTAGAGCCATTTTTGAAAAATAAAGGCTCTGTAAAAGAAGAGAAGGATTAGCAGGGCACCCATGATTATACGCTGTGTCTTGAAAAACATCCTAATATTTTTGTGGTTTCTTGCAACAGATTTTACTCTGAAAAGATACTTCACAAAATTAAATTCACAGGAGTGGGAAAAACAAGATCTTGCGGGTGTGCTTGGGCTTCTTAACCTATGATTTCAGTATTCCTTTCTCCCAAAGCTCTGACTTCTCTCCAGAAGGGTCTCCTTTTCTTTCCCATCTTGTGGTATTTGCTTTTAAGTTCCAGTCTAGGTTCTACAAGTTAGGGTCATGCCACTCATATCCTTACTGCCACAGTAATGATCTTCCTTGGGTGCATTTGCCCACCTGAAGGAAGGGATTGAAGATTACTGAAGGCTCTGGAAAAAGCCTCTGATGAGTACAGGAGCAAAACACCTGTATATTTACCAGGCTTGATCAGCATGTGTGGAATTATGAAAAAATTGTATTAAATGTCTGCCTAAAGGGGAAATGGACTGATGGCTAATGAGATGCCTTTGTCCTGTTTTTTCTTCACAGGGAGTTGGTGATGGCCATTCTCTGTTTATACCTCCCAAAGTGCTGGAAGCAGAATAAAACCTGTTCTTTTCAGTGCTGCTGTTTGACTTTGACACCTCTCCCCTATCAAGGTCATGTCATTAAAAGGAGAATGAAAAAAACCTGTTTGCTCATGTTAAGCACTCTAGCTTTGGTGGAAAAAAGCACTTAATCTGTGTACTCTGATCTCAGAATCAGACGAGCTTTACGTTTAAGCTTGCTAAAATATGTTGATAGATTACTGCCTTACATGATGTAACTCTAGTAGCACTGAATTTAATATCAAGCTTTCCTCAATCTCAGTGCTCACAAGAAAAGTGATAGTCATGGCCTCTGTGAGTTCACACATAAAGTTATTTTGGTTGGCCCTGCTCTTTTTTGTGCTGTGTTTTGAGCTGTAGGAAATGGCAGTGATTTGAAAAGTAGACATATAATGAGGTTGAAAAAAAAAAAGAGCAGTTTCAAGGTATGCACTTTGCATAACGTTAACATCCCTCAGTTGAAAGATATTCCCATGCATCTCTAAATGAGAGAAAAAAAACAGTAAAATCAATGCAGTAAAAACAGGAAAAAGCAGACCTCTTATGAGTAGAGAAAATGCTGAAGGACAAAAATGGGTTTTATCTGCAGAATATAATGTTAGTTTAATAGCACTCATTTGAGGTTCATATGTGATTAAGTATATATAGGCATGGAACGGAGTTCAGAAGAGCAGCAAGAAAGTTTGGCTGATTCTGTACTCTCAAGACTTCTGCAAGTGATTAAAAAATGAAAAAAATTAATAAATGGAATCCAAGATGAAATCCAAATATATATCACTCTTCAGTATCTAAAGGAGAAGATGGGCAGCAGTCTTTCTTTTCCCAGTGATTAAATACTTGACTGTGGACACTGATTGTTGTGTTTAAATTGGTGATATTAAATGATGCCATTAAAATGTGATAAGAGAAGCACTTCTACATTCATCCTGTTATACAGCTCTTCTGAAGCTGGGAAGGCTTAGCATGTGTGAAGAGGAATCTCTGAAATCCTTCCTTTCCCCCACTGCACTCAGGCAGCGTTCCTCCTGTCTTGAGGAACAATGAGGAAGGTTCAGTTTTGGCAAAGGGCTTCATAGTGGCAGGATGTCACTGCCGTGGTGGCACTGAAGTTATGTAAGCAGGGAGTGATTTAGGCTACTGAAGCAGTTTAGAAGTGGTTATGGAAGTTCTGTGTGGTGATAAAATGACCTAATTGCAATTTAAATGACCGAACATAAAAATATCTTGGAAAAATTAGTGTAATATATTTTCGTAAGATACCTGTCACCATTTCCTGGAACAGATGGAGCAATATTGTGCTGGTGAAACTAGCAGTTGGTTTTATCCTCCTCATGGTTTACAGGGACATTTTAACAAATGTATTGCATTGCTTATCATGCATGACAAAAAATCTATAGCATAGGAAACTTTGCTGGAGAAAGAGGGTAGAAAACATCTGTTTTTTGAGAGGGATTGGAACAGAATGACCATAATTAATAATAACAATTAGAGAAGACTTCTTCTCTTTGGCTCTTACTAAGGCCAGAGTGATGGGGTCGGCTGTGTGTGTGCTTGCTGCAAAGGGGCCTTGAAGAAGAAGTGTATCAAGCTGAGAGGTGCTGGGTGGTGCCATTTGCATTAGCAGGAGCTGTATCCTGACTTCTCACTGCTGCTTGTGTTGTCAGCTAGTGGAAGCAGTATGACTGAGTAAACATAAACATAGACTTTGTAAAATCTGCCACTTTATACTATAGAAGCATCATAGATATGTTTATTCTTGCAGCCTACCTTTGGGGAATGCATTAGTGTTTAGAGATGAATTTATGTTTTTCTTCTGCAAACACACCTGCCGTAGAAAAGTTCTGCTTCGTTTCTTTCCCTTTCTCCTCCAGCTCTGCTTCCTGTGTTATTGGTGTCAGAGGCCCTGCAGGGCCCATGTGACAGGAACAGGGCAGTCACTGATGTTTTTGACTGAGCATGGCAACAAAGGATGGTTGGTACTTCTGGTCACTGGGTGGGGAGGGGAGTATGGTTTCTAAAGCACCTCCTGTTCCGAGCTTTCTTCTGCCTCTGTAAGTGGCTGACAGAATCTACAGGTTTAGAATAAAAACAAACATTGTGAAATCACCTTCTTGAGCTGACAGATGACGTAGTCCTTGCAGGACCTCATCAGTTTTCCATTGCCTGTCACCTGGGATGGGTTACAAGTGAGTTTAAACACCCAAAACATCTCTGTGCACTAGCACAATTTTTGGACAGCTGTACTGATGAGAACAGAGAAAGTTGGTGCTGAACAGCACCTGTTAGACATATGCTGTTCTCTACAAGCCAGTGAACTGTGAAGGACACTTGAGGGATTGCAATGGAAAGCCAACACTGGATGTCTGAACCTGCTGTTGGCAGCGTGCTGCTGCTGTGCCCTGGGATCATCACAGCCAGGAGCTTGCTAGCCAAAATCACCTGGCTAGCTTTGTCTGGTGATGCTGACCAAGACAGCCCTTCACCCACAGAGCAGTAACCCCATCGTGTCAAGTGTGGTGATCTCCATCAGTGTGGGACATTCACAGGGGTTCACCCTTCGTTCTGCCTTCTCAGCTCTGAACTGAGCCTAGAGCACTCTGGCCCAAGCCTTGAGCTCAGTCAGCCTTTGGGAAAAGGTGGAAAATTTGTCACCTCTCTGCTCAGACAAAGCAAAGCTGTGTCCTGTCCTCACAGGTGCCTGAACCACAGCCTCATGGATGGAAAGAAGCTCTGTGGCAAAGTAATTTCATATTCTGTCAAACCAGAATAGGGACAGATGTTGCTGATGTTTATTTGTGATACCTGGAGGATGCCTCTTCTGTGGGTAGCCACTAAAACCTTGCTCAAGCTTATGGGTGTGCTGCATGCCTTGCATTTGGGCAGTGAAGGAAAATGGAATATTTATCTATTTTCAAAAAACAGACCCTACCGTCTGAAGCATGGGTGATCCCATGATCTATGTAGGAGAGCAGGCTGCATTCCCAGGATGATGGGATAACAAGGTCATAAAGAACTCCCAACTACTCTTGTTATGCTGGCCTGCCTGTGCCTCTTCACTTTTATCTTGCAAAGCTTTTTATATTATCTATTTTCTAGCAGTGTTCCATACCTAAATTTGCTATTCTCGTCTATTTGTTCTTATGAAAGAGAAAATTGTCTTATAACGAGAAATACTTATGTGCCTTGGTGTGTCGGTCGCTTTTACATTGCTCACTAGATGGCAGTACGATGCTTGTTATACTGACTGAAAGAACTGAAGTCATCTCTTCTCCAAGTGTTTGAAATTCCCTAAAATCTGGGGATCTGGTATTTTCTTCTCTTAAATACAAAGTCCACAGGTGTAGCAAATGCAAGTTGAATTCTATATTCAGACCTCACAAACAACCCCAATTCCTGTGAACTTGTTACAACAATCGAGCTTATAATTTTATATAATTATAAATTTAAATAATAAAATGTAAATTATAAATGTATATATTTTTTCAGTAAAAATTTTACTCTATTGACCAAACTCTGAGAGTGAAGATGCTGGTGATACTACAGTAGTCTCTTAAAAAGGAAGAAAATAATAATAAAATAACTCCACAAAAATTCTGGTGAAAGAGGTGAAAATGTGTAACAGAAAATGAGTTTTAACCTGGCCACTATGGAGTACTGAAATCAATACTGGATTTTTGTATCTGCTTTCTTTTTTGCTAGCTACAGACAGTTTTCTGGAAGTTTAGGAAGCAGTCCAGAAATCTGTCATCTCTACTTTATTGGAATGGAGTGCACAGGCCTTGATTCTTCTCTGCTTTTCAGAAATCTCTGCTCCGTTTAGAATTGCTGTAAATAAATGAAGACTTTACTTTTTTTATGGTAACATCCTCACCTATCCCAGTTCAATTTTGCAAATATTTCAGAGGTTCAACTATTTCAGCTTGCCTGCTTGGTCTAATGCAAGGACCAAGAGGTTTCCTTACAAAGCAAAATTTCTTTGTAATTGGAAGTGAAATGGACCCAATGTTGTGTTCCTTGGACCATAGGTATATGTCTTAAGTCTCCTTCAGATAAATCCAGTAGTCTAATTTATCATATAAGTTGTGTAGTAAACTGTAAATTACTTTGGGTTAATCCTGAAATAACTTCTTTGGGAGTCAAAGCTCTTTCTCTGCTTTGAGTTGTCAACTTTCCAAGTGGCCTTGGGAATCCATGCCTCTGTGAAAGAGTAAATATTTGATCAACCACGACTAAACTTGAAATCTGTTGTTTTCCCATGATTAAAGGAAAAAAAGCTCGTGGTACATAGATGTGAGTTTTATTAATTATTGCGTGTTTGCTCATTTTTAAGAAAGGCATCACTCTTAGAAGTTTGGAGAAGGATGGAGATTTACAAATTCTCAAATGAAAGCACAGGGATTTCAAGATACTATAGGTACTACAGGTAGTACACTTGAAGTATACTACCTGTGTGCAGAGCATTTTTATGTTTATACCCTACAATCTCATTCACCATTACAGAATCAGAATATGACAAAAATGTTTAGAAAATACTGATACTTGCTACAGTTGGGTACAGCTGCTTTTCTTTTTACTGCTGCTCTTGAAGCCTAAAATAAAGCATAGTGTGCAACTTGCACATGAGAACTCGGAGTTTTCCTCAGTATGGGGTCTAAAGTGATGGGAAGGGGAATGGGTTGGTTCACACCATTGTGTAATCTGAAAAGAAACTAGCACTTCTGCATGAGCACAGTTAATGCTCCCTGTGCAATTCCAGGCATGACCCAAAGCCTGTCCCTGGACATAGGGATGAGTATATCTGAACCACTCCATTACTGCAGCTGTCTTGTCAAAATTTGTGTCATCTCTGTCATTCACTGTGTGGGAGGTGCTGCCGAATAATTCTCCCTATTTTAAAAAAGATTTAAAAACTTTCTAAGATTCTGAAAATGGTAAATGTTACTGAGATGTATAAAATGATGTGTTGACCTTCTGCACAAGTAGCTGTTGCAAGGGATTATTCCTCAAGCCTACGCTTTGAAATAGTTGCTGTGAACAACTATTGAGTGAGCTGAAGTTGCCAGTTAAGAAAGCTGATAACACAGAATAGTTCATGGAGCAGAGTTCCTCTCTTAGACCTGGGTGTTGATTTCTGAGATAAGTTTTCTGCCAGATAATAATGGAAATGAAACAAGCAGCATTAAGAAAAAAAAAACAAACTAAACAAAAAACCCAACAAAAAACTAAAAAAGTCAGATCCTGCATCTCCTGATTATCCTGTAGGAAAGCAGACTTCAAGGTCATTTGTAACATTTGCTGCCATTTCTCCGAGGCCTGACGTAATGCTTTTTGTCCTGGTGAGCCTGCAGCCAAATTACCAACAGACTGGAGCCTCTTAGTGTTTAGCAAGAGATAATTAATTTTAAAAATGCTTCATTAAAAATACCTGACATGATCTCTTTGGTCATTTCACTTTTGTTACCCATTTGGTCAGTTTTCTTACTAGAAAGCCATGTAGAAACTGTTGTGGTGAGTTGGCATTGATACTGAAAGGCTTGGCTGGGCCATGAGCTTTGTGCTCTGCTCCTCCCCAGGCAGCAGCAGTACACCTTGAGAGTCACCTGCTTGCTGTGCCTGCTGCCTGGACATACTTGAGTAGGTCACCACAGCAAACCACTGTTTATATTTACCAAGTTGTTTGTTAAGGGTCAGTAGTTCATTATAATCCCAAGCCACTTTGTGCTTCAGTGCGTTCACGTTCCCATCTCGGTGCTCCTGGGTGCTTCTGATAAAGGCAGGAGAGCTGCTGCAGGCTGGTTATTGTGGAGGGAGGGCTAGACTGTCACCAGTATGTCCTGCCTCACAGAGAGATTTCTTCGAAAAATTGCAAATGAAGAGCAAGCAGAAGGCTCCAGATGACAGAATGTATAGCCTGCTCAGTAAATGTACCAAATCCTTCTGCACCCACTCAAAGAAAACAGAAGTCTGTCCTGTCTGGAGCTACAAGGGCTGTCTGTTTTTCGGAGGCTGTAAAGATTTTGCTTTTAGCCTGAACATTCATGGTGTGAAGCCTGCTGTTGGTGACAGCGGTGCTTCCACAATGGAAGAGTGTGAGCTCTGCTGGGCAGCAGTGATTGCTTCCCAGCAGCCCAGCCAAAATGCTCCCTCTTTCCTCACTCCCCAGAGTGAGCCAGATAACAGTTTCAAGCCTGGAAGGAAGAAATGGTGAGTCCTATGCCTTGAGCTTTTGTGCAGTGTTGCTAAACTCAGATGCTGAGAGGTTGGAAGATGGGAAGCAGTAACAGTAAGAGACTTGGTGATCTTTGGACCTGCCTGGTTCCTGGTGTGCAGTAGGATTCACATGTCTGGGTTTCCATGGGGGCCCCAGACGGCCGTTTTAAATGAAAGATGAGCTTCCATGTAATTGTGAGACATATGAAAGAAAGACTTTGGGGAAACAAGCAAATACTGTGATGTTCCTGACCAGCTGTGCCCAGCCTTTGGGTGGCTGGAAGCAGAGGAGCGAGGAGGGCCCTTTTGCTGTGGGTCAGACTTGGTTGTGGTTCTTACATGAGGTTTGTGTGAGGGCAGAGTGTGTGGGGTCTGAACAGCTGCCCTGCTGTGCCTACAGACCTGTCCTACTGTGGGCTGGCTGAGGGAGAGGCCAGCACCTCGTTCTACCCTCCCTTCCCTAGCAGAAAACTGCTGCTGAGAGATTCAGCAGAGTCAGGGCACTTTTCAGAGCCCAGGTGGAGAAGAGGTTGCAGGCACCAGCAGGAGGAGTCTGGCATTACCCTGCTCCCACTCAGCCCAGGGGATGGTGCTGCCCTGCTTAAATACCTCAAAACAGCTGGACTAGGCATGGGTTTGGAGGAACATCATCTCTGAAAGGTTGACACAGGCACCTGAGGAAATTAATGTGGAATAAAGACTTGGAAAAACTGAACAGAATCTGAGCATCAGCAATGCATCAAGAGAAACAAATATTGCTAAAATATATGAAATGAAAGTTAGTGGGAAAAATTGAACGTTTAGCGAAGCATGCAGAGCTGGAAACATTGCTATGGTTATTAGGTTTTAATTAGTTGGAAACTGCTCATTCAAGCTCAGTTTCTGTGCATTGATTGTCCTAATGTGGTTGGGTTTGGGATCTATAATTTCTGAATTTTCCTTTCTTTATGAGTTCTAAGTCTTGAAATATTCATTGTAGATGTGTCCTTCTGGTTTCTGGAGTGCTGTGGAGGGAGATTTTTTTGTACACAAATTTTGCAATAAATTATACCAGTTACTGCCTAGTGGTACTTACTGTAGCCCCAGGGACTTAAATGGTCCTGCTCAAAAGACATTTCATGTGAAAGGAAACATTTGAGTTTCACAACAAGAAAGTAACCACCTTAGCTGTTTCACTTTTCAATATTAAAAAGACTGAGAAACTCAGGGCCTGTGTTTTTACAATGCTCTGTGAGCTCACGTGGCCTCTATATGTACATGTATGCACGCAGACACCTGAGTGTGTCAGTGAAAAAACTCAAATTAAGTGTTTTTCTTCCACTGAAAGGTTTCACCTCCTCAGCTGAGAATACTCTGTTGTTATTAACCTACTTCATAATATCTATTTTCAGGGACAGGACCATTTTTAATCCCTGGTCTGCACATGAGTGAATGCAGATCTACCTGTTTACTAGAGCATTGGCACCTGGAATTAAAAAGGCATATTTTGGGCATCACTGTGTGTCTGTTTTCCTATTCCTTGTTTGGAAGTCTTTATCTTTGCTATCTTTTCTGATGCCCTCTGGAAACAATTTTCCCTTAACACCACTTCATAAATTTCAGCATACTCTAGGCTGGAGGTTCTGGGCCATTTCTCACATTTTGTAATGAATTTTCTGGTTGAATTCTTTTACAGATAGCACCTCATACATGCAAAGCAGTGCCTAAGATCCTGGTGGATTTTTTACTGATTTTATGTATACATCTCTAAGAACTTATGATATATTCTGAAAAGCTAGGATGCCACTGAAATGTGCACATTTATGTTTTCCAAGAGATTAAATGAAAAATCTGAAAAGGGATAAGAATAAGAAAAGAATAAGCCTGTGAATGTAAAACCAGGTAAAAATGGAAACCAAGTGTCTTTGCACAGTTAAATTTTATTTGGGATAACCACAATAATTTGAAATAACTACCAGATCTGTTGTCAAATAGCTGAATGTTATTAGAGAAACTCTGTCACTTACATTAATTTAATTAATGCCTCAGGCTTTACATGAACAGCCATTAACACTAAGATAATTAATCTCTGATTGTAAAAGGAAGCACCAGTATGCTTCTGTGGGTTCAAAATTTTCCTCACTGGGCAACCCACATGAATTTTAATTTGGAATTTTGTTAAACCTTCTTAAAAGATAGTTCTGTCATGTCATGTTCTTCAGGGATGGCTGAACGTGGGGGAGAAAGGCAGGGGCCTCTCCCCTGTGAGAGCAGATCCTGGCCCCCTCCATGAGCTCCAGAAAGGCCTGGGTTCACAAGGAAGGTGCAGCCTGGCTGCAGGAGAGGTCTGGCTGCTGAGGGAAGGGTTATTTTGTGGGGGTGTTTTGGGCACTAAAGGTGGGGAACAAATTCACAGAACCAAGCAGCTGCAGAAAAAAGCAGGATTGTTAGTGGAGATGATAAGAAGGATTCTGCTGCTGCAAAGCAGTATGAGTGACTGTGTGTTGAAGGCACTAAACTGGGAATCCCTGGAGAAGAAGCAGTGCTTGCCTTGGTTCAGAAGGGCAAGCAGGGTCTTGTTGGCATGGTTAGGGCTGGAGGGACTTTTGGTCATTGCAACCACTGCACACTTAGATTCAGCCAACTTTCAGTAGCGGAGCAGAGACTCCTGCACCTCTGCCCCACACATCTGCTGTACCACTGAAAGGGAAAATAGCAATTTTTCACCTGTATTTAAACAAGACTTTGGAAACATGGCTTTTGTCAAAAGAAATCGTGTTTGAGAGAAATCCACTGCTCTTTGTCTGGAGCACTGACATGAGTGTGGATTAGGGTGATTTGGTTGGTACAGTGTGCTCAGATTTTCCTAAAGCTTTTGATAAGCTTCTCAGTCAGAAGATCCTAAAGAAGCAAAACAGTAGCAGGATGAAAGGAAAGTTCCCTGCTGGAAATGATATGAGGAGTAGGAATAAACAGTCAGGTATTTTAGTGGGAGATAACAAGTGGAATCCCACAGGGATCTGCACTGAGTTCTGTGATGTCTGGCATATTCATAAGTGGTCTGGAAAATGTCCTAAATAGTGCTGGATGCTTCTTTGACTGAGTTATTCAGGGTAGGAAAAATAAAAATCTACTTTTAAGAACGTGGTGAGTGGCATTGCAGTAAAATTGCAGCCTGCATTTGGTGCCAATAACCACAAGATAACGCACATGGGAAAAAATAAACCTGACTGTACCATGCTGAAATGGGCTTTAAACTACCTATTGTGGCTCAGGGAAGAGAGCTCAAATTAGCTGTCAGTAATTCTAAGAAATGTTGGCTGAAGGCAGAGCAATGCTGAAAAGCAAATGGCTTGTCAGAAATGGCTAGGGAAGACACAGCAAACAAAATAATTATTTTGCTGTGCATTCACCTCTTGATTACTGAGCGCTGTTCTGGTCTCCACGTCTAAGAAAAGGTATGCCAGCGTTCAAAGGGGACAGAGAAACCTGACAAGTGTTTTCACAAACAAAGAACAGCTTCTGAATTGAGATTGATTAGATAGACTCTTCAGATGGGAAAAGGGAAGGTGGAAAGGTATGCGATAGCCGTGCTTAAAATCATGAGTGGCACGGAGGACATAAGTAGCAAATGATTGTTTGCGTCTCTCCCAGAACAAGAACAAGGGACATCAGGTGGAATTACTGGGTAGTGGCTTAAGCAAACAACAGCAAACTTGGTCCTTGTGGTGTATAATTAAACTGGAACCAGTCTTACAGTATGTGCTGGGTGTCAAGAGGTTAGATGGGCTCAAAACCAATCAGGCAAATTAATGGAAAAAGAAAATCTATCAGCGACTAATAGGCAAAAAGATGACATTTGTGCCTGAGGAGCTGCCTGTGTGGCAGGCTCTGGATGTGGGCGGGAGAGAGTGGAGAAAATAACTGCATGGTTACCCCTTTTAAAAATTGTTTGCCTTGGTATTTGCTGCTGGCTCCTGTCAGTGGTGGAATACAGAACTAAGTAGACCTTTGATCTGATCCAGTAGAGTTCTTCTGCATAATATTTCTGTTTAATTTTTTAAAATATTTTTGCACAAAAAATAGCTCAGAGGCCCACAGGGTCCCAAGGTTTAGTCCCTACTTAAATAATTTAGACCCAGCCTGGATATCCACTCAGAGTCTTGAAAGAGAACATGTTTGGAAGGTCTCATTGATCGGCCACCTGAGAAGGTGAGAGCCCTGGGGACCTTGGTAATGAACCAGAGGCACCCATGCCTCTGGGTATGGAACTTGGTTCCTTGTGGGATGGTTAAGTAAAATGAATACCAGTGCTGCATTGGGTTTTCCTTCATCCAGTAATTCAATGATTTGTAGTTGTCTGAAAAGTACCTTTTGCATTGTACAGTTTATTGTTCTGCTTTCTGAGCTTGTGTATAACATGGATGTGCAGGAGGAAGCCAACATACTGTCACTGGTTAGTGAATGCCTGTTTAAAGCTGTGACAAAATTACTCTATAGCTAGAAGTGTGACCCTGAGAACTGCATTTTGATACTGGGAGAATGTCGAACTAGAGTTATATTGAATGTCTGTTTCTTCAAGGAGGGTAAATTTAATCAGCTGCTCAAAATCAAATTAAGGGGGAAATCAGTTTGGAAAAACACAAGAATTACAATATAGCTAATGACCTGAGGTAATACTGGCAAGATATTTGCTTTCACATTATAAAATGAAAAATTGTTTCTCTAAGAGGGACCTGCTTGTAGCTCGTGATTGCCTGCGGTAGTTCAGAGCCCGGTGTTTCCTTGAGAGAACAATTAAAATGTGCCGCCCTTCCACCATTTACTTCCCCTCTATTATATTGGTAGTACCAACAGTTATTATACTGTGATCAAGCCTGCCAGAGTTTCTATCATAGTATTATTTTCTAACTTGGATGTTAATCTGGAAATGTTTTCCCAGCCCAGTCTGGAACAGCCTCTTGCAGCTGGCGGTCCATGAGTGATCCCCAAGTGTCATATCTTTTGCAGAAACACAGGCTCTCCTACAGCATCAGTCCTTACAGGAACCATCTCTACAGCTGGGAATAGAAAGTGAATCCTACGTTTGACTGCATCTTGCTGCAGAGAGGGATTTGGACTTCAATGTACAGATTATTTCGATTAGTATGGGTGAGTAGAGGGGCTTTATTCAGTGTGGTTGAAAGGGGGAACGTCTTCCCCTGCTGATTTACTTCCAATATAAAGGGAAGACACTGAAGGAACTGTGGCTCACAGGTGCTGCTGCTGTTCTCCTCCCTGAAGGTGATCCCTTCTGGCATAAATTTGTCTCTCTTATTGACAGAGAATTTGGAGATGGTGGCCAGAAGCTGCAGCCATGACTCAGTAAGAAGGGGAAAAGTGCTGCTCTGATATTACCTAGAATTGCATTTAACTTAAACCAGCACAGTGCCTTGCTCTTCTGTGACCTTTACCCATCAAGAGTTATTAGCTAATTGAATTCAGAAGGTAACTCCCTAACTGTTTTCAAACTAAATTAACTTGCTTCAAGGGACCAAGTTGTGTTTGTATTTCCACAGAGATAATGAGTTTAGGCTTCAACTGAAACCTTGCCAGATAATGAGGAAAAAATAAATCAATGACCTCACTCTTATCTGGTCTTAACAGGCAAGCTTTCCTTTGCTAAAAGTGACCCTGAAATGGTCTGGATTGATTCACATAAATACCAAACGCTGCATCCTGCTAAGCAGAGCTGTCCTGGGGAACACTTTGCTCCACGAGGAGATCTAATCTGAGCATTAGCAAAGCTGCAAGGATTTGAATCACAGCTTTTCTTAGAGTCAAAATGAGTGCGTCTGAGAAATTCAAATGAGCAGTAAGATGAAGAGTTAAGGAAGAATTTAGCTTCAATACTTATTAGAAGAAAAAACCCCACATTTTCACATTTGTGCCTGGGACTGAACAGTCTTCATAGGCATATACTTCTCTGATTCTCCATAGACATATGCTTCTCTGATTATTTAATTAGCTGATATAGTTAAATAAAAAATGCTTTACAGACATTCAAGGGAGATTGTTGCCTGCTGAGAACTGGTGTAGCTGTATTGGTGGAGATCCTTCCTTTGGTGCCTTGATTAATGGAAGAAGTACACAGCTCAGAAATGTTCATCTCCAAAAGTACCTCCTTACTCTCTATATGGATCTCTCAAATGAAGGCTTAAATCTTCAGGTAATAAAGTGATTAATAATAGTTTTAGAGAATATATGAGGCAATCTGTTCAAATATGCAGAGGTAAGAGGCAGGAGATATTAATTACTTGCAAAGAATGTAAAACCTACTCTTAAAGTCCAAAAAAGAAAATTGAAATTTTATAGTAGCAATAGCAGCAATAGTAGAAAAGACCATTCTGGTCTAATGAGAGATGTGATGTTTTAGGGAGAGATGGTTGCTTTTATCAAATTTGTTGATACATGTTGTAAACTCCACTAATTCTCTTGTTGAACATCAAGGAAAAAGGGCCCTGAGGCAAAACCCCTTGGACATGTTCAAAACCTGACTGGACACAGCCCTCAGCAACTGTCTTATTTTGACTCTGCTCTGACAGCAGGTCAGGACTGGATGACCTCCCTCCCAAACTCAACCAGTCTATGAGAATGTGAACCTAGAATACATTTTTAATGAGTGACCAGGACCTTCTCATGGCAACTGGTGCAGAGGGCAGAGTCTGGGTCCCCTGCAGGGGAGGAAGGCTCTGGAAAGGATTTCTCTCTCATGAATCAAACAGGGCTCCTTGCATTGCTAAGCTTTTTGTCCTTTTGCAAAACCAAAGTCCCATGCGAATTTCAGACAACTTACCTCCTGGGAAGTGGCTGTGACTCCAGATTTATCAACATGCCACCCCTGAAAACTGTGAGAAGTTGGCCTGTGGACATGAGTGAGTTACCCTCCGAGCAATCTTCATTTGTGACTGGCTTGGGTGTGCTTACTCCAGTGCTGCATCCAAGAGGACAAATGAACTTTTTAGGGAGGTGGTTTGATCTGGGAATAAAGTTAATTCATTCTAAAAAAATCGTAGGATAAAGCAAAATGGACAGAACACTCCTATAAAATAAATAAGATACAGAATTAAAATGTCAGAAGCTGAAATAATTCTATGTAATGCGTTTCATTTTTGAAGTATTTGCAGTGGAAATGTTTCTTTTAAATGGTCACATTTGGAAAATATTTGATTAAAGAAATTAAATGAAAATATCTTCTGCCTTATTTAAAAAGTTTCAATCTTTTTATATGTTGTTTCTGTGATTATTAAGATTAAAAGAATATGAGATAAAAAGGTAGATGTTTGAAAAGCTTCTTTAGGTAATTGTATTCAAGCAATTGCCATAATTCCTTAGTGAAAACTTGAAGATTATTATATAGTCAGAGTGCTGTAGGGATGAGAATTGAGGCTTGACCTTTAGAAAAATTGTAGGATATTTTCTACCAAGAAAAGTGAAGGGCTGAGTCCTTGCATTTGGTGGAGATCCAGTCAGAGACCACGCAGAATGTAACATGCTAACATATATATACAAAAAGTCCCCCTTTCATTTTAACAGTGAAGAAGTTGGCTGCTATTTGATTGCAAATATGATTAAATAGATAATTTTATCAAAGAAACAAAACTGGTTTGTTCAGCTGGATACATCTTTACATGGAAGCAGATTATTCATCTAATACATGAGCCACAAATTTGATTATCAAGCTTTCACCCTAGTTTTGAGTTGTTTTGTGGTAACCAAACCGTTCTTTTCCTTTCTTGTCAGCTGCTGCTTGTCCACTTGACAAACGGGGCTCCATCAATTTTATCAATGGTCACCTACTATCAGCAATTACAGATGGCAATTCCCCAGTCTCAGGGCAGTTAAAAATGACAGCTTTGTGTTATTTGAGGAGTGTTTCCTTCCTGCATGAAGCTTATGTGGGCTCACAGATGTGCACACTTAGACTCCAAGCACAAATACACCTGGTCCCCTTCTCTTTTCAGGTCCTGAGACTAAAATAGATTGGATTAACCCCAATGGTAAGACTGAGTGTCAAAACATATGAAGAAGGAAAGTTTCTGTTTGTTTCTGTGGTTTTGATATTTTTGTTTGGGTCCTCTGCAGACCTCAAGCTTTCCCCTCACTGGGATTTTCATAACCACTTGCTTTCTGTCCCTTGTGTGCAATCTGGTTTCTAAAGAGGTGGGAGTGTGTTCACCAGTGTTTCCCCCACAGGCATCATTAATGAGCTCTTTCTCTTCCACCCACACCCTGTTTTCAGGAAATGTGTAGGAGCTTAATGACTGTAAGACTTCTGGCTTGTCTTATTAGGTCTAAATTGTCCAACAGGCTCACAAAAGGTTAGGGAAGAGACACAACAAAAACCAAGCAGTCCTGGACGTGGACATGAAGAGCCTTGTTTCCTTAGGAAATGTTAGCATCTTAGCTTTCACTCAGAGCTGACTAGAGGAACATCTGGAAAGAAACAGTGCTTTTCTGCTCAGATGGCCCTTCAGACCTGGGACAGGGCAGTGGCTGAAGGAGCCTGGCTGATCCCCTCTCCCATGCTTGATCAATCTGGACAAGTGTGAACATCCCTGTCCCTGCTGACCACAGCAGGGCTTCATGGGTTTCCTCTCACATGTGCAATCTTTGCATTTTCTGGTGGTCTTGGTTTTAATGTCTTCCAGTGTATCCACTCTGAGCTGAAGGAGGTCATCGTAATGTGACAACGTGGGAAACTCTTCTACTAATTCAGTCCTTTAGCAAATTATTCAGTTTTGCTTTCCTCAGCAGCTCGCTTGCAATGATCTTTCTTTCTCCATCTTCCCACTCCTGAGTATCAAATGTCTGGGTAGATGAAACCATTTGTGAAAGAGCTGGTGTCCAAACAGGTGAGAAAGCCTTCCAAAATTGCCACTGGCATCAACCTTCTACTCTTGGTGGCTTTAAACTGAGCCACTCATTATTTGTCCTCTTCCAGCTACTGAGTTTCCAAGTGCAGGTTTTCTGTGCCAGCAGCAACTCACTGCCTGCTGTCACACCCCAGCTCTACAAGCACTTTCTGCTTGTCTAGATGGGTTCTGGGTACTTTTTCAGTCACAGCAGTGTCTTATCTCTGGTGCCTGATGAGTCCTTTACTGGTACCCTTAACACTAAATTCTCACAGATCTCCCTCTTGTTCTTACCCCAGGGCCTTGCCCATCTGCTGGGCTGACAGGAGGAAAAGGCCTGGGATACCTCCCAGCCAGCCTGGCAGGCCCAAAATCAGAGCAGTCTTGTGTCCCAACAGGGATTCTCCTTTTATGTAACCATATCCATAAAATAACAGAAGCTTGAAATTTTGTCATAGCATATAAAGGATGTGTGTTTTAGAAAGAGCTGTGTTCGTGCAGGTTATTACTGCAGTGTAGGAAGTCTCAGACCTTGGGCTTCAGGTTTTCATTTTGCTTAAAAATAATTGAACTGAAATGAAACAGTCCATCCTGCTTAAAATATTTTCCCTCCATTTTTTTTTTTTGGTGGAGGGAAAACGTAAAAAGTCTGTTTTAAATTCTAAACAAGGAAGGATGTTTCTTTTTAGAATTACCTGAAAATGTGATTTTAGATCTATTTTGTCCCAAAGTCAAAATTTCATGGTTGGCAATTCCTACTAGTTCTATATGCTATGTAAAGCAGAATCATTTAGTTTGAAGGCAGCAGGTGGTTACAGATGCTGTGATACTTTCAATGATACTGTTGAAAGAAAAGCAGAGATGGACTTACATGTTGTTAAAGTTTAGGTCGTTTCGTGTACTATCAAAAAGACATCACAACAGCTACCTACAACTTATTGAGGATGGAAAACACCAATTTATTGTGGAGTTGGTATGCATAATTGTGTTCAAATTCTGCTTTAATAATGTTGTCCGTATTTGTAATACTGTAAATGTGAAAATGAATTTCTGTCTGAAAGCATGCCAGTGTGAAGCAGCATATAATTTTGTTTTTGTTTGTGCTGTACTCTGCATAATTACTGTAATTATGCATATTAGGTTGTTCCGTGTAATGGCACCAGAAGGTAGATAATTTTGCCAATGGAGCAGCTTATATACATTTTGTACTATCTACAGAAGTGCTTTGAAGATCACTTAATGCTGCTGATTTGCCCATAATAGGTCAGAAATTATTGCTGCTGCTTCCAGAATGTCTATCTGGAAGAGATGTCTTCCATAAAAATCAGGTGCTACTAAAACAATCAGAACTTTGTGTCTGAGAAAACAGA
Source organism: Polioptila caerulea (assembly GCA_013397295.1). Classification (NCBI taxonomy): domain Eukaryota; kingdom Metazoa; phylum Chordata; class Aves; order Passeriformes; family Certhiidae; genus Polioptila; species Polioptila caerulea. The sequence goes on along the minus strand of VYXF01004851.1, from coordinate 537,310 downwards.
GAAAAGAAAAAGGATAAAATTCTTTAATTAGTTGATAGGGCCTCTATCAGTATGATATGACAGGAAGATGCAGCACAGATTGAACTCTGCACAAGAAATTGCAGATATAGAGCCACAGAACCATAGAATGGCCTGGGTTGGAATGGACCTGTTCAGTGCCATTTACATATTTTTCAACAGAACAAACTTAGATCAATATACTTAATAAAGAACTAACATAAAAGCTTAATTTAAAAAATGATTCTAAGCAGAAGCACATTGATGATAGAGGAAACAAAAGGGGGAGGGAATGCAGGTGGGAATGGTGGAGTCAGACAGGATGAGGTAGGCATGGAGCGAGATGCTACCTGGGTAGACTCAGAGTTTCAAAGGAAAGGTGGTATTTAGGAGGTGATTTGTTCAAGTATTTGGGAAAAATGCATAAAAGTCATCCTTTTTCTGTATGAGGTAGTTGTTAGTAATGGTGTTAGGGTAACTGGAGGCCTCAGCCATTCTCTGGGAGTCTTTTGTGTGCAGCAGTGGGGCTGCAACACTGGGACCAGCTCTCCTGCAGATCTGGCTCTGTCTGGCACTCAATTGCAGTGGCCAAGCTTTTCTCAGCATGGAAGAACCTGACATGGGGGGTCCTGGGGAGCCAGCCCTGTGCCTCTGTTAGAGGTGGGGGTTTCTAGGTGGTGGTCTGCAGATGCTGTGGCCTGGGAGAGCCTGGCACAAGGGTCTGGATGCTGGTCCCTTGCTCTCTGTGAGCAGTGCCCTGTTGGTAATAGCTGTTTTTCAGTTGTTGTTGCTGTCCCTCAGAGTGATGGATATTGCACAAGGCTTTTTTTTTCTGCCAAAAGAATCATGGGTGGATAGGTAATGAGTAATTTGTCAGAAAAGTTCAGGAACTAGTCACTGAAAGTGGGAATGGAGTTGTTTGGGGAGATGAGCAGGGCACAGGGTCTAAAGCTGTCGTGATTTGCCTGTGTGTTATGCTCTGCATACTCATCAAATTAGGGCTGTGTTCTGTGGGAAGGGATGCCTGAGTGACCCTGCTGGTCAGATGCATTAAAAGTGTCCTCAGCCCTGGTGAAGCAGGAATGCTGCTGCTAGATAAGAGCAGATTCCCTGAGAGGATCTTTATGTCTCCCCAGGCTGAATGGATTCACTCTGAAGTAAAAGCCACATGAAAACCTTCAGTGCCATTTTTAGCTCTCCTTCAAAAGGCATAGTTTGGCAGCACTGATTTAAGATATGCAGGCTGTGTGGGATACACTGTTATTTATCTTATATTGATCTGGAGATCATAACCTGTGCTTTCCTGAGATGTAATGCTTGTGGCTCCCTTCTTGTTCAGTAAAACTGACCTGCCACTCGCAATTCATTTGAAATGCAGCAGCACACCTTGCCATGGGTTTGAGCTGGCACATTCACCCCCCACTGTTTTCTTTTCCCACACAAATCAGGGCAAGTGGCTCTGGAGGGGGCTCGATTTGGTTGTATGCAATATCCTCCCCTTGGTCTCTGCTTGAGGGAACGCTGCACTCACATCATGTGAGATTCTGGGTTTTGATATCGTGATAGAAGTCAGAAAGTAACAACGATTTGGCTATGGTGGCTCTGACAAAAGGCCATTTATTCATCTCTGAAATTTGCCTGAATTAATTTCCACTCATAAAAGCAGCCACAGATAAACATATTTTTTCCTTGAGTGGTTTGAAATGATGATTGTTGCTTTATTGACTGATGTGCATTTCAGTCAACCCACTCTTCTTTTGTTGACAACTTTGTAGAATATTTCAGGTAATAAAAAGCTGTTTTTTCTTCATTGGTCACCTCAAATGTATTTGTATTCTTCACATAAAATTGTTATTGCTTTGGTTAGTATCTAAAAGAAAAAATGCTTATGGAAGTTGCAGAGCCTTGTTTTTCAGCACATAGGCTCAGGGAAGGGTGCTGTGGTAGCAGAAAACTCAAGTCCAACTCTCTCCTTAATAAGGAAGGTGAGAAAATCCAGTCGAATAACATGTAAAAAGAATTAATCTTAAAACTCAAATCAGATGGTGAGATTTAACTGTAGACTAGTGAGCTGAGTGAGAACTTCAGTTTGGTATTGGGAAGGAAGCTGTAGTTCTTGGTGACCTGGAGTCACTGACATGGCTGGGGGCAGTTTTGCTCTAATGTGCACAAGGCCTGAACAGTTTTTTCAGACACTGCCAACCTTATTTCCCCAGGAAGTTTTCCAGCTGAAGTGTCTCTGCACTGCTTTTTTTTCTGCTGGCACACTTTGTAAACTATAACTACTGCTGTGCTACTAAACACCCTTGTTCTGAGAACATCTTGGACCTGTTTTTTAATCTGTACTTTCATTCCTGAGATAATTTTTATCATTCATATAGAAGGGTATAGCAAAGTGGAGGCCTTAGAGATGGAAGCATAGTCTCACTCTGTGCTGCACTGCCGTGGGTGATACAAGTAGCCCCCTACAAGGTCAAGCAACCCAAGTGTACTTGAAGAGTCTAGACAGTTTCACTCTGTTTTTCAGGAGATTTCAAATGAAAGTTTGTCTTGTTTTGATGCATGAGACTTTAGCAGTACTGCTTGCCTAAACTAAATTCTCCAGCATAAAATCAATCAGATATTCAAACTTCTATAGTGGAAAGTCTAAATGTCATTCATTTACTTGCAGGGACATGACAGTCTTTATTGATTTCTTAAAACCAGTGAGTTATTTACACTCCTTGGAATATCAAAAAGAAAAGGGGAAAAGGGAACGAGGGAAACTTATGTAATCTCATTCTTTTTCTGAATTCTGGATATCAAATTTTGGCCAGTAATTCCTAATGAACATAAGCAAAGAAATACCATTTCACACCAGTTATCCTGCCTTTTGTCAAGCTTCAGATACTCGAGTGAGAGAGGAAGATAAGAGAAGGTACACAGTGATGCTTCCTAAACACTCCCAAATGCTTGGGATTTGTGGCTTAGGATCTCCCTCACTGCAAGTCTACCAAAATCTGTGAGCAAGTTTCGCACCCTCAGGCCAGAAGTCAGGACTTTTTGCAGGAAGAACCCCAATGGCTGAACTTAATGACCTTAGAGGTGTTTTCCAGTCTAATTGATTCCATGATTCTAAATTGAGAGGAACACCCCAGTGTGTTGCAGGCGATCCTGGAGACCTCTCTGGCCCACAGGAGGGAAGGTTGCTCCAGTTTTGTGGGAAATGCTGCTCTTGGCCCGTTTGGAGGAGCAATTGGAGCTGCAGGGCAGAGATGGACAGAGGTTAAATGTCATGAGCCACACTGCAGGTGAGTGGTTGGTCTGGTCACCAATAGTTCTGTCAAGTTAATAATGCTACACGATGATAGCAAAGTTGTATAAGAACAGCTTTGTCCTTCTCTAAGAAGTACAGGACAGACTTGCAAACATTTTCAAGAAGAGTTGTGACTCTCAAACTAAATTAGGATTTTTTGGGTACGAGCCCAGTGATGCTCAATAAATAAAGACTTGATAATTGGCAATGCTTAAGTTAATTTAATTCAAGTAAATAATAATATATGAAGTAGGCTGTATGCTGAGCAGATCATGGACAAATACTGTTTTTTTTAGTTAAATTTGCCAGTGTATTCGCAAAGATGGACGTTTTAGTTTGTGAGAGAAAAGCAGTTTTGTCTGTTTTTCAATGAGTTACTCAATATTTTGCTTCCTGCAGCTTAGCTTGCAGAGGATAATAACCAGCTGAAAATTGAACAAAGTACCATGGATATTTTTATTGTCAGTCTTATGGATTATAGGTCTGACTTAATGAAGAAAGTCAAAGTTCCCACAATTTCAATATGTGAGAACAATTGGCCTTAAAAGCCAATGTGCTCCCAAGTATTACTTAAAGAAAGAAGTTTGAACAATTTTTCAGGAAAAGCACTAGGTCTCCTCCATGTGTTCCTCTTGCTAATGAGATTTCTTTCTGTTCCATGTTGTGTATATGTTTAGCAGTAATGCATTATGAGTTGCTTAATTATTCTTCACCTTACTTCTTTTGCCCTCAGCTACTGCTTCAGCAGGTTGTGGGTTACATCTAAGTGGTTTCAAATGTAATATCTGATTGAATTCTGCTACTAGTTTGTGGTCATAGTAGTAGAAACTAAAAAGTCAAGAAGTTACTACATTTTTTGCCTTTGCCTTTAATTATCTGTTTTCATTTTACAATCTTTTATTAAAACTCAAGTTAATTTTAGTCTTACAGAGATCTCCAGATAGATACTGCCACATGTAGATGATTACATCAAGTGCTTACTGAACCAGCTGAATTACTACACAGCTATATTTTGTTAAAATATTTAATATTTCCATAAAATATTTTCAGATCTAAGCTTTAGTGCTGTGAGCCTTCACATGATTTTAAGACTTTACTTATATTTTTGTGTAGAGAGCTGGTGCAGCTTTAGGTAGAGATGTGAGGCTATTCCAGTAAATCTCCACATGAGGAGTGAGTTGGCCACAGCAATTGTCCACTCCACCTGTCCTATTCCAGCAGTGTTGGAACAATGTTGTTGCAATGACAACATCCTTTGGGAGATTTCTGAAATAATTTACCACCAGAATAGGCAGCAGTATTATTTTTTGAAGTCATTAATAACATATTTATATTATTTATGTATCAACAAAAATGCACACATACGTATGCAAACACACATGTAAAAAATTTGAATTGTCATTTGCAATTATGCACAAGGGATAATTTTCTGTGTCTATGCAGAGCATTGTAAGAAGGATTTCCCCACTTCTATTTGATGAATGTCCAAGTTACAGACTGACTGTTCTTTCAGACAGGGCACATCAGAGATGATGTTCAAATGGGAAGGTGTGTAACTCTGCTCACACTTATACACAGGGAATTTTGAGTGAGTACCCCTTTGGGGTATCTTGTTTCGTAAGTTTTTAAGCTTTTCTCATTTTTTAAGAGAACTCATTACTGTCCCTTCCTAGCTTCTGCCAGATAAAAATTGAAATTATATTTAGGAACAATAAAAAAGTGTACATACAGCAAAGGAATATTTTACTTTCTGCACTTTTTTTTTCTTTAGGTGGTTTTATTCAAGGTTGAAAATAGCAACATGTACTGATGTAAGGATTTACCAGTTCCCTAACAGATTGTGTTGAGAAGAAAATAACAAATCCAACAAGGAGAAAAACCAGGAAGGGAGCAGATGCAAATTTTATAGGCTTATGAGTGAATACATATACACATAATTCATGTTGTACTCTGTCTTACAAGGGTTCATCTTAGAAAAGTTCAGGCAATGAGGAAGTAGAATTGCTTTGGAACACTGTAAATGAGCTCCTTCTTTTGAGGCTCTGTGGAAAGGAAATTAGGCCTAATGTAAGGGTACCATATTATCATTAAAATAACTTCATAAAATAATTTCATTTACATAGCAGAGGGCAGAAGTCATGGGGAGGGACCTGCAGATTTACTGGGGTCCATTTCTTTGTGTACAGTGGAGATAACAACTCGAGTTCCTGTTCACAAAACAGCACAGATGGTCAGATAAGGGAACAGAGAAAGAAATGAAGTCTAGACATTTTTAACAGACACTAGCAGTGCTTTTAATTTTTGATTCTTATTTAAATTTGGAATTTCTTGAGTAAATTTATGGGATGGCCTGCCACTAACAGGGCTTTTCTGTCTACTAGTTAGAAAAGGATCCTAAAGTTTGTGAATAGCACCAGAACTGATTTTAATGAGGAGACCCAGACCCAGAAGGGAGTAGGACCCAGGACAGCAGAAGGCAAAGACTTGTCTCAGCTGTTGTGTGTCAGCTGCAGGTTTGGTTCTGCTGGGAGCTGGGATGCTCTGCTGGCCCTGTCCTGTTGTGATGGAAGAAGAGCAGCTGTCCCTGAAAGCCTGCTCCTTTCAGTCCCTCACTGCAGCCCTGGGCGAGACTCCAGCGCCCTGGAGAGAGTGTGTGCATCCCTTCCTTGTGTTTTGTGTGACCTATTGTCAGGTGGAGGGAAGTCTGAAGTCTTGGCCTGATTGGAGGAGTGAGTTACAAATGTCCCATGCAGAGTCAAACCTCCCACTGCAAGGTGTGCATGAGATGCATGGAAACCTAAGGAAAATCTCAGCTCTCAGAGGATGACTTGCTCAGGCTGGAAAAGTAGGGCAATGTTTTTGACTTTGATAACTTTTTTCTGTGAAGAGGATGGGATGAAATGCACTGAAATCATGGATGAGCTGGGGCTAGAGAGAGTCTTTGCTGTAGCACGAGGCAGTGCCAGTACAATCATCACTGGTGCCAGTACAGGCTCCAAGCTGACAAATGCTGACTTCTACAGGGAACTCTGAAGAATGCAGAGAGAATTGAAGTTATGCACAACCATAAATATTTAATACCTATTATTGCATGCTAAGAATTGCAAGACCTGCAAAATGCTGTAAAACATAGCAGCATAAAATATATCAGAAACGCAAATATGCTGTAAATATTGGAGGGACTGAACACTTAAATTGAAGGGAAAACAGAGGTATAAAATTAACTCTTAAGCTTATTTATAACTATAGACCTCAGGATTCTCTTGTGCATTGTGGTGATATTTTGTAATTATACCAGCAGGTAAAAATTCTCTCCTGGCATAAAATATGCTGTGATTTAATTAAAGCAGAAAGCTAATTTAAGTGGAATTGAGAAAGGCTAAATCAATTACGAAGAATGCTATTATTAGATTTGAAAGTCTAGCAAAATTAGTCAAGTACTATAGCACCACATTTTCTCCTTTTTAATGTAAGAAAGAAGATTAGTCCATCATTACCTCCAATAGTTCAAGGAAGGTAATTCACAGAAATTGAGAGGTAATTTTCAATTTTTCAATCAATTAAGATATAATAAAATAATCCCTTGAACTTCAATAGCATTTTGGCAGAAATAGGTGCTTTTCATTGAAAACAGAGATACTACAGCCAAGACCTGTGCCTTTGGTTTAGAAGTGCTATGCCAAATCCTTTGGAAAGCTGCCATATGTTTTCCTCATGCCCCCATTTTGCTGTGTAAACCAGGTTTCCCCAGAAGCAATGGTTTTCATGAGTGAGGGGGAATGATATCTTCAGGTGTGACAGGATGTGCAACTGGACTGCAGGGCTTGGCCTACATCAAGGGCTACATAAATCACTCAAATAGCAGTTATTATTCTTGCTTTCCCAGTGTTTTTGGGAAAAATATGTTCTTTTGTTTTTTTTAATTTGAGATTTTGCTTTTCCGTAGCAAAAGTCAGAAGTAGTAACTTGCTTTTCAACTCTTTTTGTTTTTGATCAAATTTCTTACTCAGCCATTTTAAAGAGTTCTCCTCCATTGCCCTTATCCTGACCCTCACAAGCTGTGTATCTGGACTGGTGGTTGCTTTTCAAAAACATCAGTATGTTAAATCTTTATCAAATATTGATCAAGTAGGTAGTGGAAGTGCTAGAGGTGCAATTATTATTCCTGAACATTATGATGTGCCAGTCTTCCCACATTGCCAGGGGAGAACATTGTGTCTCCTCAATATTCATCCTTCTGCTCTTCCCGGCCCACTCAATGGCTTGCATACAGAAAGCTAAATGCTTAACTGAAATGAGGACATTATTGACTTTTCTAGGTGAGGAAAACTCCCCAGGGAATAGTTTAATAGGTTGGAACTGCTTACATAAGTTGTACCAGTGTAGCTTCAAAGAAGCCCTATGTACAGCCAGGGAGCTGGAAGGGTCAGAGGGACAGGATCAAATCTTTACTCATCTGTGGTTTGGGGGCTGCTATTTCTGCCTATTCATAAGGGGGATGGAGAAATGACCAGAAATTGTGACAGAACAATGCAAGTGGAGCCATAGGATGTATCTTCTCGAGGTGTGGCCATAGGCTTCTCTAGAGCATGTCTAGTGTATTGGAATAACTTTACAGCCCAGCCCTCTCATGATGTCAGCAGGCACGTGCAAGACCTTTTGAAGTGGTTCTGAAACCACTGAAAAGGTTTTCAGTGCAGAAGCTGTGACTGCTTAGTTTGCTCTCAGACAGAAAGTTGATTGTTGCAGAATGTGGTGTGGGGATTTCTGCCTCGCTATCAGTGCCACCTCAAACCATCTGAGCTGGAATAATCCAAGCCACTGCCCTTTGTACTAAACTGAACTGAGGAGATGTGAAAAACCATTCACTACATCTCAGATAACCTCTAGATGAGCAGTGGGTTCATTTTTCACATTTGTCTAATACAGTTGGAGTCTTTCTAATCTTCAAACAGTAAAAAGTTACATTGGCATTGTTATTTATACCAGGTATATAATAAAACAAGGAATAAAGCAAAGTGATTTTCCAACAGAAACATATCTGTGCTGGCAAGTTTTAAAATGCCCTATGATCTCATTTCTCCTCTCCCTTGTTTCCTCCCTCTCTCCTCTCCTTGCTCCCTTCTTCCCCATATACACATAGAAGATGATTCTACTGGCAAATATTCCAAGAGCGGACCTTGCCTGAGATGAGGTGGCAGTAAAACAGTAGGGGAGGAAAACTCCAATAGGTATTCTCACAAGACAGCTTAACTCAAATGTCTGTATGCTTTCACTTTTTGCAGTAAATCTGTGTCAGTCTGACTGAACACTTAAATTCTGAATGTTCTTGCTTCTGTTGGGCAGGCTTACCTACCGACACTATTCACCAGTTTTGCCTTTCCAGAGTTTATTTCTCCTATAAAAACAAACAAACAAAAACTTCCAAAGATTTTGAAGTGTTGTGTAATGATTGGTCATATGAATTCATAAGTTAATTTAAAAAAAAAAAGTACTTGGAAGTTGATAGATCTTCATTGGCCATTTAATAGTCCAAGCTCAAGAGGATTCTCAGTATCCTTTATTAGCAAAAGCCCCTTTCTCAGTACACAGACAAATTGCTTTGCAGCACTTAAACACAAAGCTGGCCACAATAAAGTAAAAATAACACAATGCTTTAGAAATTAATTTTAGAAAATAAGTGCCAATAATAAATGCTCTCACAAAACCCCAAAATCTTTCTCATAACTTTATGTATCTTGCTGAGAAGTTACTTTTTTCTAGGCTTGCATGAAATGAGCTAATGGTGGGCTGTCAAAGCTCGGATTTCACTTCAGAAACAGATTATATTAACTTTAAAAAAATTTACTCTGAACTGTCTCAATCTAAACGGAGAGAAAATGTCTTAATTGAAATATCACTTTCTACAGATGGTTGTGCAATAGTGGAATACTGGCTATGAAATTGATTTAATTTAATTGGTGCAACCAGTCCTTTGTGGCCCTCATTATAGGAGACAGCAAATGCATTTCCTTCACATAACACCCTCTCCTTCCATTACCTAAGACTCATTTGCTGCATTTGTTTGGCAGGATGAGCAGGTTTTTCAGTTCAGCTCCTGCTCTCCAGCCACTAATCCTTCTGGATTTGTCTGCAATTTCTGCTGCACCATCCCAGTACCCAGGCCAAGTGCGCTGGTTCAGCTCAGAGCACAGCTTGGCCCTTGCAGCATCCAGCTTCAGGTGGTGTTCTCACATCTGAGATGCAGCTTTATGTGATGGAGGCAGCACACCTGTGTTGTGATCCCTGCTCCTACCTGGCCTAAACTGCTGCAGGACCTTGGTGTGAGGGACCACTCCAAAGATGTCCCATTATAAGTAGGTGTGTGAATGCATAATGAAACCTTAGATGGTATTTAGTTTCTTTTCTTTACTATAAGAGAGCCTGCAGTGTGCAGCATGCTTCTAAAGTCCTAAGATTCCTGTTAAATAATTTGCCAGGGGGTTCTGAATCCACACTCCAGGTAAGAACTTGTCCATCTGACATTACAGTTTAAACTGGTGCTTGTTTCAAGTCACTCAGAGATGGTGGATGTTCCTCTGTCTTCAGTTTACCACATGAAAAACAGTGAAATTCTGGCCAGTACTAAAGACCAGATATATATAATGTGATTCTACAAGTCTCCCCCAGGCTCTCCAAGGCTGCCTCTTGGGAGAGTCCTTTGTTGCTGGTGATGACAAAGTTAAATTACACAGTTAGTCTTAAAAATTAGGGGAATGTATCCACTGTCTGCTCTGAGCTGGCCTTGTTTCAGGCCCTGACAGGTTAAGAGCTATGGAGGTTCTTTTGGATTGATGTGAAATCATTAGTAACAAAATTTATAAGGATGAAAATGATCTATTGAGATTTTTTTTATGGTTGGTCCATTTGTTAGTGCCAAGAGTTATTCAGTCTGGGGCTGGTTCATGATCTCCCTGCCAGGATGCTGCTCTGTGCTGGTGCCAGTCGGCTGCACTGGTGCCAGTCTGGTTGCTGGTCTGCATACAGCCCTGGACATGGTATTTACTGCACTCTTGTTTTTTCTTCACCCTGAAGTGCATGGAGGGGCACCTTGTGTTCACACCTCCCTTTCCCTGGGAATGTGGCTGGGTTTCAAGTCCTTACAATCTGTGATGTACCTGATGTGCACATCTAGAGCTGAGGAAGAGGATTGTGTTCCTGGTTTGATGTCCCTACTCACATCTTCTAGTCTTCATGTCTGTGACCCTTTTGCTTCTTTGGACTCTCTTCCTGCTGGCAGCAGCACTTCTAAAATCCTGAGATGATTTTGTTTTTCTGTACATTATCCTTGTGGGTCCCTTCCAGCTCAGAGAGTTCTGTGTTTCTGTATCACTATTTGGTTTGGCATCCTTTAGTTCCTGTGCCAACATCCTGCCAGCCCATTATAACTTGCAAAACTTACAGGTGAAAGTCCATAGTAGAATATCAAAGTAGCTTCTCTTAAGTTTCTCCCCTGAAAAGCATTTCCTCCCTGCTTTGTTTTGAAATACTGTATTTTGGATGCTTTTCATGGAGGAAACTTAACATGAGCTGTTTAATGGCCATGCAGCCCCTAAATGTTTCCAGGACTAACTGAATGGTTTCAGGATTGCTCTGTTTCCAGGAGAGGGTCCAGTATTCAGATCCTAATTTTAGGGCTGATATCCAAAACAGGAACACTGGCATCTCTCAGTTTGCTGATGTTAATGTTTTCAGAGAGTTTCCCAGCAGCACCCAGTCTTTACCCAGATATGTGGAGCAACCAGATGTGTGGATATTTATTTGAGGCCCTCCCTTTTGGTGCTTTATTTTGTCACTGCCTGTCATTGCTGTTGTTTCTCTGACTTTTTTCTTTTTCTTATCCTTGCCTGTTTCTCTTCTGTTTTTTTATCCTCTTCTCTTTAAATGTCCCCTTTACAAAGGGTTTCACTGACCACTCACACCCTTTTCTCCCAGTGTTCAACCTCCAGATGGCTGGTGCTGACACTACAGTGTTATAACTAAACCTGGTTGTGCTAAAACCAAATAAGCAAAATTAAATGCACATTAGCTCACTATTTCAGGATGCCTCTGGACTACAGTTAACAGCTCCAAATCCATTAGTGCTCAGCCAGCAGTAAAACACTCTTCATCATATCCCTGAGAGTTGGAAATGCATATTAAAAACCATGTGGTTAAGACTCCTGATGATCCAAATGCCTCCTCCAAGCCTTGTAAATATATAAAGTTGTCACGTATTTCATGCTCGTAATTTGTCGTGGACGTGAACTACCAGTTTTTGCTTCTGTAACTTTATTTCAAAGTCACAGAAGAGGATGGGAAGAATGGGAAAAACACTGAGTGAAGGATGGCTTGTGCTAACCCTGGTGACATTTGTCAGCTATTAGGCTGCTTGTTTTTTCCAGCTGCACTGCCATAGCTAAACACCTCAGGGCTGTGGCAGTTGTTGTGTGATGTCTGTGGTGTTTTGGGGTGCCCTGAGGACCCAGCTGGACAATTTCAGCATTGAAAAGGATCTGCCATCACTTGAGGTGGAACATGCAGAGCACATACAGAAACCAGGAGGCAAATGGTAATGGAAGCTCACCTGGGAGTTACACTTGACCTAACGTTTCATCCAGTTCTGTGTAATGAACTCGAGAGAGTGGTGCTTGATAGCACTTATTAGGAACTGGGAATTAAAACTGATATTGCTAAGCAGCAAATACAGTTGCAACAGAGAGGATTAGAGGAACAGGCACAGTTCAGGACTGAAATATTCATCTAATTATTTCCTATTCCAGTTATGCCCAATGCATGAACTGAATGTTCAGCAGCACCTGGTGTGTCTGCTACCCACTGAGCTCCCAGCAGCAATAGTTTTCACTCATTTGAGAGATTGTTTTTAAAGGAGATCCTCAACTCTGTGGTGAAGCTGTCTTTGCTGTAACTCCAGGGACAGAAGAAAAACCCCAGAGTGTCAAATTCTTCCCATGATGTCCGTGGCAGGTGAAAAACTACGATTTCTAACTGAACATTAAAAACTACAAAAGCAAAACTGAAACATTTGTGAATAGATACTGATCAAAATTCAGTGACAACAAAATAATAATATTATTGATAAAGATTCAATTGAAAAATTATTAAGAAAAGATTCCATCTTCCTGGAAGTTGTTCTGATGCAAAAATGGTAATCAAGTCTTCAGTGTTTTGCGCTTCTGTTGGGGTTTTATGCAGTTCAACTTTAAAAACTCATATGCACATGAACTAGTTTTGAGTGCTCTATGTTTTGCACTAGAGGTTTCTTGAAACTATGTTTTGAATGTACATGCACTTGTACTTTGTGGCCAAAGGTGATGTAGAGGACCCAGTATAAAAAGAATAAAGTATTTTACTGTGTAAGCAATTAAGAAAGTGATGGACAAAGCATTATGTAAATGTTGATTTTAGAGATTTGCATGTGATTAAGCAAGGTTTAAATGTCCTGCAGAAGAGCATTGTTTCATTTAATCATAACTTTAAAAATTATTTTGTGTTTTTTGGGTTTTTTTAAATTCAGGAAAGACAGATTCAGTAATAACTAATGAAAACATAATTGCTATTGGTATGATTCATCCTTGCAAAAAGGATATGGATAAGGGAATGGATGTTTTGATCCCTGCAGAACAGAGTAGATGTATGTGCTTCACATTATCTACCTACTGTGTCACCCTGACTTTCATGTACAGTGTTCTGTGTGCTTTGCTGGAGCACCATCTCATTCCCAGGAAATGATGAATCACAAAATCACGCAGAATGGGTGGCAGAGATCACTGGAGGTCATCTGGTCTGACCTCCCTACTCCCCTAAAGTACATCACTCAGGGATGTGTTGAGACAGTGAGTATCTCCAGAGAAGGAGACTCCACAACCTCTCTAGGCAGCCTGTTCTGTGCTCAGAATGAACAGGAGGCTTCACTTTCTAAGACCTCTGGATTCATGACAGCCTTTGTGATTGCAGAGGTGAAAGTAGTTGTTGCAGATGGTTTTCCTTTCTGGGTTCTTTCTTCTTTTTGGTATCCCCAAGGCAGCCAGTGTGCTGCATACAATATGGATACAAACTTCTTGCTGTTTGAGGCAACATCAGGTTGAAAGGTGGGGCTTGCAAAGCCAGTGTCAGACCCCAGTGCTGGCAATGTGTTTGCCCTCCCTGCTGGATGTGGCTGAGGTGGCTCTTGGCTGCCTGTGCCCATCTGCAGGTGCCAGAGCTGCCTCATGGTGTGTGTGCCACACTCAGGATGGCACCTTCCAGTTGCCCTGGTCAGCAGAGATTGCTTAACCTGACCCTTGCTGTTAAAGATCCTGGGAGGTCGATGCTGAACAGCTGAGGAGAGCGGAATATGCCCAAGGGATTTGCTTTTTATTGCTTTCTGTTTTACTTACTCAGTACAAAGGAAAGCACTTCCCAGTAGAAACCCATGGGAGCAACTTTTGTCTCATTTGAGTTTGCTGTTTGAGACCAGATGAGCCAAGAAGAGTTTCTGCAAGAGTAGCCCCTTGCTCATGGTAACAGAGTCTCCAGTGGCAGGTGTTCCTGTGCCAGTTTGTACATTAGAGAACTGGATGGGGGTGAGAATATCTACAGGCAGGGACTGCCTAATGCTTTTTAAAATTCAGTCATGCCCCTGGTCCCCGGAGTGTGCTTGTGGGTGGCACAACCCATTTATCCATTTTTAATGTTGAAATTCAGTTTAGAAAGAGAACAGGAAATCTTACACCTCTCTACTCCAGTGAAAACACTCTGAGTAAGTTCAAATAGCCCAGTATTTATTCTCCCCCTCATGCTCTGAGGTTTAAAAAGAAATGATAACCTTTTTTCTCCCAAAATGTATTTTGCAGAATCATTTCCAAATTCTGTAGCTGAGATGTAAATGTGATGGATGTGGTAGACAATTGAGTTGTCTAACAAGAGCACATTTAGTAGTCATATGAAACTTGGATTAATTGCTTGGGTATACTTGTTTTTACGAAGTTTTTGACTTATGATCCTGCCCACGCATAATCTGTGTGCTTCTCTGATCTTATTCTCCCTTGCCTCTGTGGAGAACCTCTGTCCCTGACCCCTTGAAATGAGTGCTCGGTCATACATTCAATTGGACCTGTTCTGTGAAGGCTGCTGCTCATGGAGTGAGCAAAGAGACTGGGAGAAAACAACTGTGAACCAGCAGACAGAAACAGCAATTCCCATAAATTGCATATATTTGAGGAATATGTCTGTTCTGGGAAATAAAGGTAAGTGAGTTGAAGATGGCTCCATGCTTTGTTATTTCAGCCCATACTCAGTACATTTTAACAGCTCATTTTGAGGACCCATTTCCTGCGTGATTCAGGTTCAACACATTTCTCCAAATGCCAGGCAAACTGCAAATTGTATGGAAACACTGAGCTGCTGCTATCTGAGGCTGGACCCAGAGACAGACACGAGTGGTTTTCAACATACAGAAATGCAGATTTACTGTGTGTAATAATTTTTGCAATGTTTCAAAATTCTGTGATATAGAAATCAATAGTGTTAATAATTCTAATGAGAAAAAATATAAAGATTACTGATTTTAATGTGTTGTTACAGGAGAAGCTGAAGGCTTTGATTCTACTATTTTTTCCCCACATCTTTTAGAGAACAGGCTGCTGCTTTGCACACACATATAGCATACTAATAAGATATTATTTTCCACCTCTCAGATCTCTTTTGAATTCAAATATATCTATTAGCACCTTTACAACTCAGCTTATGCATATCCCAAGCCTATGTGATTAACTATTTCTACTGTACCATTTGGTGGGTGGCATTGCAAATTGCAGAATAACACAAAGAAACAGAGTTTTCTGCTGTGGGTCTTAACACTGTGTATGGAAAATGCAGAGAGGGAAAAAAGAGAGAGATTTAAAGTCATTTGGCTCGGCATTATTTAAGGTGGCAGGGATCCAGGGCTTGTAATTTTAAGGCTGTGCACGGGTCAGGATGGTGACTGGTGAAGGGAAGCCTTCATAAGGGTTTTGAAGGCTGTGTCAGGAGTAGAAGTCAGTACCAGCACAAGTCTGGCAGAGCAAATGTGTGTGGCTGAGAAGGGTTCCCCAAAGGAAGGTGCAGAGTGAGAGCTGGCTCAGGACAGTCAGCAGGGTGGGCATTACATTCTCTGACTCTGGGCTGGGGTATTTGGCTGATCCAGCTACAGCAAGAGATGGTGGAAGATGGAGACAGTCTTTGCATGAGGAGCTGAGGGAGGAAGAACGAGGAAAAACAAGAGAAAAAAAGAGCTTGTTTTGATGTGACTGTGAAATGTCACAGTGGTGAGGCACACCTGCCTGCATACCCCAGTGCCACCTTTGGGAGCACCCACTTGTCTGGTTCTGGGGGCTCTTGATGTGGGTGAAAAAGACAATGAACTCACCCTGCTGCTCCTGGTAATCAGTTTCTGCATGAGCTTTGTGGGAGCCTGAGGCTGTCCTCACCTGGCTTCTGAGAGCAGCTTCAATACCTGAACAGTCTTGCCATGTTTTACGTTTCCAGGAAACTTTGAAGGCTGCACTCCACTCCCAGGAGGGCATCAGGGGTCTTTCAGCTGAAGACAATAAAGATTGTGTCAGGTCTGCAGGCTGCATCAATCTAGTGCTTTTTTTTTTTTTAATATTGTATACAATTTTTTTCTAGCAGACGAAAATAAAATGTTTGCTTTTCTGAAAAATGTAGTTAGTGGGATGATCCAGCTCTGGCAGTAGACTTGGGGTATGGCAATATTGACTGTCATCTGCTGGACTGCTCTCAGAGTCCTGGTGACTCTCCAGCTAGTGTTAAAACTAGCTTAAAACTCAGCTGCCTTGATGCTTTCCTTCTCAGAAACTTTGGCATTTTTGTTGAAGAGGAGAGGATTAGTCTGTCAGGTGGTGCTGCCTGTTTGAGGTATGGGCCTGCACCACTTACTGCAGAGGTATAAAACTGGATTGTTTCCTTACCTTTCCTTGAATTTAGCACCAGCTCTTTCCTGTCTTCTGGAGTGATGACCTGCTCTGCTTCTCCTTTCTGAGTGCTGGTTTGGACAAGCATCTTTCTGACCCTGATCTCCAAGTGTGGCTTTTCATTACACTCCAGACAGGGCAGGGTCCGTGTGCTCTTCTATGCTTACTTCAAAAGGATTCTCCAAAGACTTCAAAGCAGTGCTCACTATGGTTTCTAGCTACCTATATGGAACAGATATTGTAAATAGTTTAAATCCTGTCCTCAATTTTTGGGTCTTTTTTGAAAATATTACTTTTTTTTTTCCCTTAAAATCCTTGCTGTTAATGAAGTTGCTTGCTTTGGTAGAGTAGTGTTGTCTTTTGTTCTGTAACCTGTTGGCTTGCTGCCATCATGAGCCACAGTCATGGAAAAATACCTGCCTTTGCCTTTACAGTAGTGATACTTAATGGATTTGACAATCAGGTGGAGTTGCAACATGAACAACTCCTTCAAGTTGGGCAAGTCTGAGAGCCTAATTGTTATCCTAAACTCCATGAGCTGAGTTTAATTTGGATGCTCTTTAGTCACCTTCTGGTACAAGACTCTGAAGCCAGTGTCAACATTTTAAAGTAAATCCAATTCATGACTTGTCACATTATAAGAATAGTTCCATTATGCTCAGCCAAGGCCCATCAAGCTCAGTATCCTGTTTCTGACAGTAGCTGATAATTAAGGAAAGGGTGTAACTGCAGGGAAAGTATTGAGTGATATTTCCCCAATATGTTCTCCCACCCCTCAACTGTTCATGGCTTAAAAGTTTTCTGATCTTTGTGTTTAATAAGACTTTGTGGCCTTATCTTTTGTTGATTTGTCAGATTCTACTTCTGCTTTCAGCATCTGCAGCACTTTTGGCAATGAGTTTAGCAATTTAATGATTCACTCTGTCAGAAAGTCCTTGCTTTTGTTTTAAAGCCTTGGCTGAAGATTTCATGTGATGCCCCCCTATTTCTTGTATTTTGAGAAACAAACATTTTTATTCATCTCTTTCATGCCACTCATGATTTTATAGAGCTCTAATGAGAACCTAAACTGAATGACTTTTAGTATGATTTAAGGCTCTGTATTACGTCTTATGCTTTCTGGCTGTTTATATTCCATTTGATTTTGCTTTATGTTTATTTCACCTTTATTTCACAAATTTAATAATTTTGAGAAGATTATTTTTTCTAATTAAGGTAGAATTAATCCAGGGGCAGTGATAATTTGAGAGCTAGGATTTGAAGGTAGTTTATTTAATCTATGTGTCTTCAAATCCTTTGGATTCAATTTGCCCAGCTTTCATACTGATGGATGCTGTATTAAATTATTTAAATAGATGAATTAAATTTGGAGCAAACAGAGGCTAATGCATTTCACCCTCAAATAACACGCCTCTGTAGCCAGGGAGCTTTTCTAGGAGAACTGAGGAGACAGTCGTGGGCTGGAAGCACTGTGTGTAAAACAGGGGGTAAGGGCCACATGAAAACCTCTTTGATTTATCCTCTAGAACTAATTTGTCTATTCCTTGTGGTCAGATTAGCAGAATGGAGCCAAGAAAGAAACCTCACTGAGATTGACCGTGTGAGCTGAAATAATAAGCAGCTGTTGCTCAAGAGAAAGCTCAGACCAGACTTGCAGAAATGTAATTAGCAGCGTGCTGGCTGAGCTGTTTGCATGCCTAGAGCCTGCATAATGCCCTTCTGGGGGGAAGTGGTAATTTTTAGTCTCTCTTTTGGAGAGAGCGTCTTTCTCACTAAGAATCAGGATGACTGGAAAGGGAAAAAAGAGATGGAAAAGAGCAGAATATACTCTGCAGTACTCAGGGACACTAGATGGGGATATTTGCTCACTTTGTGGCTCTGGGTATCCCTCAGCTTTGGTGGTGGTGTTACCGAGGTACAAGGAGGGCTGGTGACATCCAGGGGAAGGGATTGATCAGAGGGGGACTTGTGGGGCAATCTACACCTTTGTTGCTGCTTCTCACTCTCCGGTTTCCAGCTCAAACACAGCTGGTCTGTTCAGCTCAGGACATGCTGAGGTCTCTCTTCTGGCTCAGCACATGCTCAGCATCGTGTGGGACAGGATATTCATGGTTCTTCCTGTGCACTGGGAGGAAGGAGGGACAAATCTTCCCTATGGGAGAGGGAGAACCAAAACCATGGCAATGTTTCCTTTGTGGGCCAGAAGGACTGCTGCTGTAGATGTCATTGGTGTGTTTTTGAGGGCAAGGAAGGACATGAAGCTACTCTTTGTATTCCTTTCCTTTACACATGTTTGGCTTCCCAAATTGGCGTTGTTTAAAGCAGGAGACTCCTTCCCTGGCTCAGAAGTCTTGGCTGCCCGTGGACCCCAGGTGAAGATGGGCTGCTGAGACAACTGCCTCACAAGGACCTGGCTGCTGCCTTTGCAGGTCCTTGCAGAGCCACTGGGCCAGAGTGGGCTTTGGGCAGTCCCAGAGAAAAGCACAGTCACAGGCACAGGGACTCACATGTACTTGGGACAGATTTCAAAGGTGTCCATGGGATGCAAGATAGAGCTGATGTGTTCTGGCTCTGTGGGATGCTGGTGGCAGCATTGGTCAATGCTGCTGCATCTATTCTGTGCATGGTTAGGCTGAAAAAAGGGCTCTAAGGAAAATAAGAAAGCCTTGAATTCTCTTGTTAGGCTGGTGAGTAGAAAATGAGGAAAAAAGTGTGTTGTTGACAGTCTTCAAACTCCATAAAGGGTAGACCATATCTCTTACTAACAATTGTAAGGGACAGATGTCCCAGTTGTGGGACAGATGTGATAAAAACAACTTGCTTGGATCAAATATTTACATTGAGTGTATTAGAAAGCTCTTTTGATTTTTGTTTTGTTTTGTTTGCTTGTGCCCACGTACACTCAGAGGCAGAGGCTCTGGGTAGCAACCATTTGTCAATATCTGCTGATACCAGAATTTGTTTCAGCCTTGAAAATACTATCGAGTGCTCAGTGAAGCCAAAGGATAGAGAGGAAGCTGCTAAGTCATAGGTAGGTCCCATGTTTGCTCGTGTTCTAATGACTTTAACCACTCTGACATCACACACTCCCAGTGTCCTCTTTCATAATTTCTGATTGCTGTTATTCCCAGCAAGGAAGTTGTTAAGTCATAATTCTAGATGATTGTTAAGGTCTCTTACAATCCAAACCATTCTACGATTCTACTTCTGGAAGTTTATTTGAGGTAAAGAAAACTGGTATCTTCTCCAAGTCCCCTTTTGCATTCTAGAAATTTTAGAAAGTTTAGGCTTTGGTGTAATAAAAGGTATAGTTGATTTTCAGAAGCAATAGATGTCGTTTTTTTCCCCTACATGGGTTCATAACTTCATGGTACTCTTATGGCTTGCCCATTGCAGGTTTTGTCCACAGCCTAGCATTCAGCATACAAAGATCTTCTATGTAAAATTAGCAACTGATTGAAATGTTTGGCTGAGCGAGGGGAAGTCTTTACATTTCCCTTTTTTCAGGATCAGAAGGCTGCCTGAGCTAGATTATTTTCTTGGTTTAGTTTCCGACTCTTATTTTTTGCTCTTTTGTGTTGACAGTATATGTTTAGATGAAAAAAAAAGGGGTGGAGGAGCTCTGTGAGTGACTCCTTTGATGAAACATTAATTGGTATCTTCACATGCAGAGGTAAAAAACTGCTATTCTTGAAAGAGGATCTCTACCCTTTTTGTGTAAGGGATTGCATTTCTTAAAGGGATGGATTTCTTAAGCTTATTTGATTTGAATTTTTTAAGTGGAAAGAGAGTTTTCTCTTCAACAAACTCCAGTCTCCAATCCCTGACTTTGGGCTTGCCTACATTTGGAAATGTACCAAAATAACTATTCCAGAATAAGCTCCCAGGAGAATATTTTAGAACTAGATTAAATTAAATTGGAAATAAGAACTCTTATTTTGGAATAAGAGTGTCCGCTTTGGGATTTATATTGAAATAAACCTTCTCAGAATAATTGTAGCTATTTTGGTATATTTCCAGAAGCAGACGAGAGCTGAGAAATGTTCTGAAATAATTATATTAAAATCTCATGGATATGATGGATAATGGAGAAAAATGTCAATACTGAGTTAGAACAATTTGGAGTGAGTGTGTCTGCTGGTGTCATACACTTGTTCAGTGGGGTTTTTTGAGTTTAAGCAAAGGATCCCACCCTTCAGGCTATGCATGTAATTTGTTATTAATATTTTAGCAGCAACAATACTGTGCTAGGAAGTCTTACAGACACAGGTCCCACCTTTTCACTACCTTCAGTCTAAAAATAATCCATTTGCTTTTTAATGCCATAGATGTCAGCATGTCTGTTTTGCAGATAAATAAGAGTTCTTTAACTCTTATAATAATAATAACTTCTTTATAACACTTGTTTATTACACTTATTTATAGCACTCTTTGTTCAGGCAAAACTGCTACTCTGGTTTGGTTTCTTTTCATGAAGGAAAACAGAAGCAGATAGTTACAAGAAGACGGAAATGATAAAAAACCACACATTTGTTCTGTACTTGTAGTTTCTGTGCCACCCCTCTCTGCTTAGTTTACAGTAGGTGGCATGTGAGCCATTATTGGTAAGGCAAAAGCCATGTGCTCCTTCACATTGTGTGGCACAGAACCAGTCCAGATGTGAAATGAAGGTATTCCCCCTATTTACATACACACAGGATGTATGGAGAGACAGTTTAAAGTGACACTTTCTCATTCAATAAGGAATGCTCACGGCTGAGAAAGTTTTGTTATCTTCCTGGGTAAGATTTTTTTTCTTCTCCCTTTAGGCACTTTCATTTGTGCCTTGACTCCCAATGAGTGGAGGTCACAGGGATTTTCTCTGTGGCAAGAAAAGGTCACACTCTGTATTTACTCATATTCTAATCTTCCATGTACTTTCAATACTATTTTCCATACTGGAGGTCTGAAAAGTGGAAATTCACTGGCACAATTTCAAGGTTATCCCACAGGCCAACAAATCCATAATGTGATTTTTTCCTCCCCTTTATGGTATGTCATAATAAAAGAAGTTGATATAATATGAAAGCGAAAGGCAGTTTCATCCTATCAAATTATCATATCTAGCATCAAGCCTGTGCTTGAAGGTAATTCTAGCTAATCCTTTGTAGCAATAAATATCTATTACATTTATCACATCGAATTTGTTTCCCCTTCATTTCATCCAATTACCTTTTCTACAACTGGAAAATATATCAGAGCTGTCTCAACACATTTTTTATAGATGTTAACTTACTATTCTCTTCTTGATCTTCTGTCAAGATGTGCTTTAATTAAAATGTTCATGTAACTTGTTCAAGTTTATTCTTCACTCCTTCACTATTCAGATAATTGATGGGTTTGCTTTTAAAGGTGGACTATAGCAGTGCCAAGAACTGGGCTAGGACAGAAATTCTGTAGGTGTAGAAACTTCTAAGCAGGTTGCTATAATGCCAGGATGCATTAGGATGCTATAGTCAAAGGTCTGTCAGCATCACTATTATAGATATCCTTATCTGGTGTTTTGCTGTTTTGCTATTAAAATTCCCACAGGAAACACAGATATAAATAGCCTCAGTCAGCCAACCCTTTTTCAGATTAAAAAGACATATGGTATCATAGTGTGAAAAGGCAGTTTGTGCTGCTCACTCACTCAGCAGCTCTGTGACAGTGATGCTGTATCAGCTCCTAGAAGACAGCAGGTTTTCCCACTGCTTTCTTACAGAGCCTGAGCTGTGGGTTCCCCACACGATGGCACCTCAGGGAATCCTTTTCCAACGGGAGTGTTTGTGAAGTTTGTGTGCACAGTGCAGGGATGGTGCTGCTGTCTTATCAACTGCATCTCAGGTTTCTTTCAGCTCCTTATCCCCATGTGCAAATCATGGTGTCAGGCAAGATGTGTGGGTTGCTCGTATGTGGTGTTCATATCCAACACAGGCTTTTTTGGCTGGGGTGATGTGAGGCCAGAAGATGGATTAAGACAGAATGAATGGAGTGATTCAGAAATCTGTGATTGGTAAAGGGTTGTCACTAAATGGGGACTTTTAATTGAACTCTGCAGCCTTGGCTGCTTTCCTCCAAATGACTTGCCAATCTTGACAGTAACAACTGAGGTAAAAATCTCTGTGATAGGTGTCTTGGAGATTTCATGGTGGCTTCCCCGTGCCAGTGATGAGCAGTGGGCTGCTGGCTGGGCTACCCAAACTGCTTGGCTGTACACGTTGCTTTGCCAGATGCACACAAAGCTATTGTGAAAGCACATTGGAATAAGGAAAGAAAATACTGGGGGGCTATTTCAGCCAAGTGACCTTGAGAGAAACATCTACAACACTTTACACAAGTGCACAAAACCAGCTCCTCCTTAAGAGAGGGAAAAGAGTAAACGTCCAAAGGCACAACCTTAGGAGTCTTTTCAGCTATCAGGTCAAAATTTCTTTAGGGCCAGCCTGAGGATACAAGAAAATGTATGGGAAAAAGGATTAATTTCTTTGAATGTCGGTTTTGCCTCCTTCTCAGCTATGTCCTTTAAAGCAGGTGATACAGGAGACTAATTACTGAGGTTAATGTTCTGAAATCCTTCCTTTCTCAAGGCT
Organism: Polioptila caerulea; assembly: GCA_013397295.1. NCBI lineage: Eukaryota > Metazoa > Chordata > Aves > Passeriformes > Certhiidae > Polioptila > Polioptila caerulea. The sequence goes on along the minus strand of VYXF01004851.1, from coordinate 514,415 downwards.
ATTTATGTGGTTGAGGAAATGCTAATACCTGCAATCAGTCACAGATTCACAAGGGATGCTGCTGACCTTATGAAGACTATGGGGCTTAGGCCCCTGAATTCAACAGTCAGATGTTGCCTGAAATCCTCTCTTTTAATTTCAATCATCACAGAAATCCCAAAAGGATTGATTGCAACAAAACATTTGCAATATGAATGCATGAAAATCTAAATCCTGACTTAAAAAGGGATACATCTCTCCATCTGTTCTGATGTCATTTCAGAAACTTTCAGGTTTGAGGGAGATAATGGCAGCTTCTTTCCGCAGGGAGGATTCCAGGTGGTTGCTGCTCTGCCCTGAGTTCCTTCAGAGCATGGCACAGAGGAGGAACTCTGCTGCTCTGGGATGATGTGCTGCTGGGGAAGAAATAAAACTGCCCTAAGGCAGGCTCACAATGCAACAGCCTAAAGGAAGATCTGGCATGTGCCCAAAATGTCTATTCCCTTCTGCTCTCCTGATGCTTCATCAATCATATCACCTGCACATCATGATTGTCAGCATGGAAAAAATATTTGGAGTGTTCTGGTTTCCTCTAACACTGGCAGGGTGGTTTGTAACTGAAAAAAAAAGTACCTTTTCATGGATACTAGTTCCTTAAATCAGGAATATCCACCTGGGAAGAGAGCCCACAGAAACAAACCCACTGTAGTAAAAGTCTGTGAAGCTCTGCAATTTACACTTTTTGCAGGAAGATGAATATGGATATGTTAATGCACATTAACATACACGTGATTACAGTTAGACAAAAAGGTGAACCTCATTCAGAACAACCTTTTTCTCACACATGCAGACACCCAGACCTGCTCTGGGTGCCAGGTGACAGTCTTCTTTGGAGCTGTGGAAGCTCCTGACTCCAGAGAGGCAGCAGAACTCTCATGGCTCTGGTTACCAATGACTGCCCCTCAAACAAGACACAGAACCTGCATTCTTCGCAGCAAAAGCCAGCAAAACCCAAACAAGCCAGACTCCCAGTTCTTGCAGGTGTCTCTAACACACCAAGAAGCAGCAAGCTAAGGGTACAAGGACCATTTCCTTCCCTCCTCACCAGCCACCTCTGAACATTGATGAAGGCAGCAGTAGAAGAAAAGTGCTTAAAGCAGTTAAGAACAAGCTAGGGAAACTCAGCCTGCACCTTGTCCCCTTAAACCACCTTACCTCTAGAGCATCACACCAACGTAGCCTCAAGTATCTGAGTCAAAAGGGCAGCTACATCAGCATTGGCATCCTTCACCTTAGAGCTACTGAACTGAGCACCTTCACGAGTCTATTTCTCTTCCTCTGGGAGGTCTATGCCACACACTTAATTTGATGTTAAAATATTTGACCATTTTTTCTGCTAAATAAATAAACAAACAGATTTTAGCTGAATTATATGGAAAATACTGTTTTCATATTTCCAATTTTTTCATAGAGTAATATTAGATAAGCCACTGCTTGGAGTGAGGGCAAGTGTAGCACATTAATAATTTTGAAACATTTTAAATACCAGAAATGTGTAAAATAAAGATTACATTCAAAGGTTTTTTTACACCCTTTTACCCACCCTCAAAGCCTTGAGCAAGGGAATAAGTGTAGCTTCAAATGGGAACTTTAGTAGAATTCAATTTTAAATTCAGCAGTTGCTAATGTTATTACATCCTTTCTGTGGTAAAGCTCAAATGTCTGGCTCTCTCTGCAATTCCCTGGCTGTAGGCAGCATTCACCATGTACTTTTCCAGAGATTAGAGGCACTTTCATAATACTGATTTTGGTGGTGCATCTTCCTTGTTTCTTTCTTACTTGAGGGCAAAACCAGATGATCTTGTTCTGAGGATCTCTGACATTGGCTATTCCATGTCTGGCAGTCACTACAATCTAATTCTGCTGGACATAATTACCATAATTTATTCCCTGTAGATGATTTCCAAAAATAGAAGTAGGTATGATCCTTGCCCTACAAGGCTCATACAAAAGACAGAGAATTAAAAAGACTGGCTGATAGGGGAGAAAAAGTAAAAGAAGCAATGGCTATTGCAAGTACACAGAGAGAGATAAATTAAATCCAAATTAGTCCTTTGGTGTGATAGTGAGACTGAATAAGCAAGTTTATTAAAGGGAAAAAATATAATTCAACTCAAAGATAGAGATGCATGAATAGCTCTTAGAATAATACTTAGAACAGCAGCATCCTAATGGTATAAACCCTACACTACAATTGAAAAAGCCTTTCCTTCAGTTCAAATCACTTGTCACTGGAGTCACCCTGTCAGTGTGACCCAGTAAATATCTCTGTCCTTCTCTAGGAACCCCATCTCTCTCTGATAACTGACTTTAAAATGCATCATTATCTCATTTCCTTGTCACATCCCAAATCGTTTTTAGAGTCTATTGGGCTCTGCACAGGCGATGAAAAAGCTGTGAGCACAGGCCTTGATATACAGACCCCTCAACAGACCTTGGATCACACTTCAGCCTCCAGGCTGGATGCTCTTGTTGCCCAAGGATTTCCTGAAGGTAAGGAAGCCCTTTTGTAAGGCAGGGATGGGGATGCTGCAAACCTCAAACCTGCTTCATCTCTCAGGGTTTTTCATCTGTTAGTACCTGCTGCTGCAGCCTTGTGTGTGCTCCCTTGTATTTGTCTTCACCTTGGCCCTGTGATGTGTGGCCCTGCTGCTGTTTCTCCCTGACAGATGACTGAAAAACTTGCTTGAGGTTTGCAGAGGAAACCTGCATGGAACAGACTTGAGCCTGGCTCTTGTGTGGTCTCATGTGGAGAGGAGACAATGCCTGGCTGAAGCAGCCACACAGAAGAAGGGAGTATACCAGGCATGAACCCCTGGGATCCCCTGGAAGTCTTACTCCCTTAAACTCTGGGTGTCATGCCCTAGGCTTTGCTGGTTCCTCTTGTGTTTTGCATTTCTACATCCTGAGTGTTTTCTGGTATTTATGAGATTTCAGGCTTTACTCATCTTGTTGCTTCCTGCAAGTCTCTGTGGATGTGTCCTTCATGGATAATACAGCCACGTGCTCATGTTTATGTGTAGAACATTTTACCTCATTGGACACGTGGTGCCTCCAGCACAGGGAGTCCTTCTGCCTTCCTTGGCCTTTGGAACAGATTGCTTTTGGGGGAAAGTCTATATCATAAGAAAGCCTCCATGGAAGGGGAAAAGATATCAATAAAACAATTTATTGCTCTAATTCTGAAATCCCCCTGCAACCTTTACCGTGAAGTATCACTCTGCTTGCAAGTATATCAGTCAGTGGTTGATTTGTCCTGTAAAGCTGTGGAATTTTCTCCTTTCCTTTGTGTGCAGGAATTTCTGGATAATCTGGGGGAAGGAAAAGGGACGGTGCCGATTTTGCTGTTACATCAAACCACTTGTGCATACTTAGCGCGGTCTTTCGTGTGTTGATTTCGGGATCCATCTCCAGGCCTCCATACTGAAAAGCTGCTCCCAAGGGTGTTTTGGCTGTTTGTTGCTTCCTGTCTTTCAGGACAGTGAAACATCTGGCCCAAAGGTACAATCTGCTCTCCACAGTGAGCGTACCAGTGATGGCCAGATGGAAATGTGCCACCTTCCTGTGTCCCCCTGCACACTCGGAATGGCACGGGAATTGCAGCTGTGGTGTAATCCCTGCCTCTAATTGCTACCTGTCATTCCTACCTGCCTGTAGTTCCTGCCTGTAGCAGTGGGGCAGGAGCTGCCGTGTTTGAGGAGGGAGCTGAGGGCACCACATCCCGTGGGCAGCTCCCTCGCAGGTGTGGAGCAGTGGGAAATCAGGCACTCAGCAAAATCCTGCTTTCCCTGCTGCTGGCGTAGCAGGTGTGTGGGTGCACATGCTGTAGGTGTCTCAGACTTGTTAATAAAGCTAAGGATATGAATAAATCTTAACTGCTATTGCATGGTGCTTCTGCCACTGCAGTTCATTGGTAGCCATAGCTTGGTGAGAGAGGGGATGCTGTGGATGCACAAAACCTTCATCTTCCTGCCATCTTTACCACCTGATTCCTTTTCACTGGAAATCAAACAAATTTATAGTGTTTTAACTGGAGAATGTTTTGATTAAAGTTTTTCTTTAAAAGAACAAATAAATATTGATCTTGTGATTAAGAAGGTACAATTAAGGAATTATAAATAAAATGTTTGCCTATGGAGTGTGTTCCACTGATGGTGTATAATTTCAATACGAGTTTAAGATTATGTCTTTCTCAACGTGGCACAAATTTTCTTACAATATTTTTTTAAGCAAGAAGAATGTTCTTTTATTTGTCTTTTAGATAAATAGATAAAAAATTAGATAAATTTAAAAAGAAAGAATAGTTACATTTGTAGTTTGTCATTGTAAGTTTGCCATGATAGGAGGCTATAAAACACTGTTCTGGGGAAGAGAGTAACCAGAAAATAGCTTTTGAGGAAAAGTAAATAGTAAGGGGAAAGGATGCACTAAGCTAAGACCTCACCAAAAGAACAAAGCACCACAGAGAGGTGTCTGGCTACAAGTACAAAGCATAAACACAAAGCACTCTGATTAGCCAACTAGTCTGCTTCTTAGATTTATTAAATATGACAAGAAATTTAATAGAGAAATCAAGGTATTTGTAAAACACTAAAGGTGAAACTGCTTGCTGTTTACAACCAGTGATTTTTATGTTGTATTTCATAAGAACCGCTTGCCTCTGTCCGAAGCAGAACCAAGAAAAGAATAAAATAAAGAAGAAATGGTGCATTGTGATCACAATCACAGGCTGTTTATATGTATGCTTCAAATTAAGGGTTTGGTGTCATGGAAACAGCTTCTTCATTTGGAAAGCTCTGCGGCAGTGTGAGAAGGAAAAGCCTGGAGAGGGCGAGAGGAAGAGGGAGCGCAGGAGCGCGGGCGCGCATCCCCCGGCAGCGGCTCCCTGCGCTCCCCGGGGCCAGCGCGGACAGCGGCGGGGCCGGGCCCGGGCGGGTCCTCCCTCGGCTGGGCTGCACGGGGCTTCTGTGGTCCTTAATGCACAGCGCAGCTCGGAACACTTTTAAAGGGAATTGTCTGCACTGAAGGCATGGGTGTACATATATATGTATGTCATGTATTTTTGTAAACGGACTTTAACTAAATACGGCATTTATCCACCAAAGCAAATGAGTCGAGAATTTCTGTAAATACCGTTTGTTCAGTTCAGTTCTGCTTGTGTACATACATGCATAGTATGTTTTGTGTAATTTTAGTGCTAAAAAGACATTCCCTGTTGCTGCACATCGAAGGAAAGCAGTCATTTGCGTAAAGAGCTTCTAATATTTTCCAGAAGAGAAACCTCTCCATTGAATAACGAATGACAATAGATAGCTGGGAATTAACACCACCACTTGCATTGTCCTATCTTCGAACCCAATTTATGCTCATTTTGTGGGCACAGTTCAGATTACTCAGTAATTGATTGCATTAAGCAGTAACAGCAGAGCTTTACAGGGACTAAATTAAGGGCATGTTCTATATTTCTGCTGTGTTGCTGTCATGAACATCATCAAGGAGCAAAAACAGACCAATCCTATAAAACAGATACTTTTTTTTAAAGCATAGTAAAGTTAGCTCTGAGATCCTGAGGTGGGATCATGTGAAGGCAGTGGAGATGTTCCCCACTCCTTCACAAAGCTCAGGCTGGCATCATGCAAAGATTTGATTACAGGGCAGTGCAAATCCTTTGCTGCTTTCACAGTGGGCCCAAATGCGCCCCTTCCTTGGGCTCCCAGATGAAAATGCTGCTCTGCTCTCCACCTAATTTCCTAACCCAGCTAGGTGGGAAAATTTTGGTGTTTTGGGCATCTTGTGATGGCGCCCAGATCTTGGGAGACCTGCCAGAGGAGTGGTTTAATTTCCAGACCAGGAGAGAGCCATGTCCCCAGCCCAGGGGGAAAGAGCTGCCCACACCAAAGCCGGGGTTGAGGTTGGGGCCACAGTGTCTTTGGAAAGGAAGAGCCACTGAGGAGCTGCTGGCTGCCTGTATAAGGGGCCAGCCCCAGAGGGAATGCAGGGCATCCACGATGTGGATCTGGTTTAAAGCCGCTTTCACTGGGTTCCATTCCTGCCCCGTGCTCACCCCCAGAGGTGTCTGCTTGCAGTTTGTCTTCCTGGCTGCGAGGAGTTTCTGTACCCACGGCCTGTTCTCCAAACTTAAGGCATCAGGCATGTGGAAGGGCAGGAGAGAAGTTTCAAGAAAAAAACACCCAAATGTATTTGTCTGAAACAGATCACTTTGGTTAAAAGCTGTCATTTACCTTTCCTGTGCCTGAAAGAAATGGTGTTTCTCTTAGCACCAGAACTGAAAAAGGAGTAGTCAGTTTTTTTGTGTGTTTTTCTTTTTTAAAAAAAATTATTTCCAGTTTAAGAAAGATGCTAAATGAAGCACCTGCCCTCACAAACAACTTGGGAGAAAGAGAGAGGCTGTAATTCTGCCCACTTTGGTTACAGTTCCTGCACTGGCACAGAGGTATCCCTGCTAATTCTGCAGGAAGGATGCTTCTGGTGCAGCAATGAATTCTGCTGAATGGAATCCTGGTGCAGCAAAATCGACGTGCAGCTTTGGCACTGAAGGTTCATAAAGAAGAGTTTGGTGTTGCTGTGAGAGGTGCTCAGCACTGCAGTGGCAGCATCTTACTGGGAAGACACTACCTAACAAAATAAGATTATTCTTGTCTGCTGTGCTGTTTCTTTAACAGGTGTGTTAAAGAAACTGGAGGTGGAATGGTAATTGTGAGAAAAGTGCTAAATTCTCAGAGGAAAAAATCTCATTAATGCAGAGGAAAAAAAATCCCAACAAACCTTTAAAATTATAGAAATCTTTCTGTCTTGGAATAGCATAATAGGTAAGGTAGAAAAACTTGAAATTTCTTTATTTAGAACCAGGCAATGGAGTGTAGTTTAGTTGAATAGTTCTGTCTCAGACTTTTGTTCTCTTTATTATCAAAGCAACATGAAAGGCACAGAAGCTTGGGCAAAAGAGAAATGACTGTGCAATCTTTCTTCTCCTTCAGTTGTGCCTTTGTGCATGACTTATTTCAGTGTTTTCAAAGGTATTGAGGAAGAGGATTAAGAAGTCTGCATTTACATTAGTGATTTTATTCAGATCTGGAATGCATTTTGAAACAAGCCTTCCAGTGGCTTTCACTAAGGTTGTTTGGTTTGTGGAACTGAGTGGCCTCAGAGCTCATGAGCTCAGCTCCTCCTGGATGGAGACCAGCGCTCCCATCGCTAATCCAGCACATCAGATCAGACTAGACCATGCCTGAAAACATCCCCACTCTTCACCCTCCCTGTTTTTTTAAATAATATGGCATTTGGTCTTCAGCACTAAGCATTTATCTCCACATACATCTTTTAATTGCAATACAGACACAGCCTTGGGCAATGGAAATGGTTTCAGTTGCTACCCCACTGTTCCCCATGTATATCTTTGGAAGATCTTTGTCTTTCCCTCATTCAGAGGGTTGATAGCATATGCCCAGTAAAGCTTTTTTTTTGCTGTTGAAAATGGCTGTTTAAATAGCAATTATTATTGGTAAGCGTTTGTGGTATAACCCATTGCCATCTTTCTCCTGAATATTCAATGCACAAGATTCCCCTGAGAGGCAGGGTCATTAAGGAGCTACCTAGATACATATGCTTTTGCAAGTTTTTCATCTAACTCGAAGGTGGGAATGCAAATTTGGAAACTTGGGGACATCCTGTGGCTTTGTAACACTCTCCAGGAGAGAAGTGCTCATTGAGATGAATAGCTCTCACTCATTCATATTCCTCGTTTACTCATGTAACATTTATAATATGGGTAATGTTCCTCCTTTTATAATAGCTCAGTGTGACTTACAGATAGAACTTAAAATTACACTTCCTTGTTCTTAACTGTTTCAGATGAGGCTTTGCAAGGGACAGAGCAAAGGCTGCTCTGTTGCAGAGGGAGCCTAGGGAAGACTGTGCTGCAGGCAGATGTGAGCACTGGATTTCCTTCAGTGTGCACTCAGGGGTAGCAAAGGAGGTGGGGACTCTCCCTGCTCTCCTGCCCCTGGTCCCCCTTGATGCTTTGGTTTGCTCTGGGACCCAAGCTTCCTCGTGGTTCTGCCTAAGCTTCTTCTGTCCCTTTCCTGGGTCCTGTCTTTTGGGTTGGGAGCCAGCAGAAGCTGCTCTGGTGATGCAGGGAGGCCACATTAGAGGAAAACTTGTGCTGTGGGCTTCTTGTTCCTACTTCACACGAGTCTGGCTCCACATTATTCTTCACATGCAGGGAAATGTGGTTTGCAAACCCATGGCATGTGACAGTGAAATATTTTCCATGCAAGAGGACACAAACAGCTGTTGTACCTCGAAGGACACCTCTCCTGTGCCATACAGTTGGATGGTTGGATGCAGTGATCTTAGAGGTCTTTTCCAGCCTTAATGATTATATGAAGATCCTACACTTAAAACAAGGGGTTCAGGTGCTGCCCTGTTTCTCCCTCGAGCTCTGCACTACCATCCTTCATCTCACTAGAGATGTACTTTTTTACACCAATGTCTACAACAAACATCCCAGTAGATGTTATGTAGTCCTTGAGTTTCATCTTTATTAAGATGTGAATTCTGCTTCAGCGTATTTTCTGTTCAGTATTGTCTGTATTCTGATTTTTTTTTTTTTAATTTTCCTCAGTGGCTTTTTTTTGTCTGTCTGGTTTTGGAGGAAGATCATGGCTGCTTCATGGAATCAAAGCCTGTGAAAAGACTTCTTAGCTAGTCTTTTTAGATGTAAATTTTCAATAAATACTTTTCACAGACATTATGAGACTCCTGCTTGCCTTAATATCTATAGCACAAAGACTTGAAGATGTATTTGAATTAATGGAGGTCATTAAAATAGTTTTTTAAACCACAGAAAAAAGAGCTTTCTTTAATTACAGTGTGATGTTAGGGATGAAAATGGTTGGTGCTGGTGACAGAGACAGCAAGAGAGGAGAGAGAAGGGAAAAATAAAGCACCAGCAATAAAATCAAGCAAATTTGTTTAAGAACAGCTGCTCAGTCCTTAGAGTAGATTTTTCAGTTCATGTCTAGGACTATGAATATTGTGCATGCAAAAATGATTTACAAAAAAATATCCACCTTGTTCTCCTCAAGACAAAAAGGAATGACTTGGCTGGTTTCATTGCCAGTATAAATTGGACAGTAAATATAAGGAAAGTAAATTGAAAAAAATGTGGACAAGACTTTGAGCAATTGTCCCAGCTCAGGAAGGAGTGAGGAGGAGTTTGGGACAGACTGGTGTGGTGCTGTTGCTTGGGAAAAAGGCTTTTGTTTTCATCATGTTGTTAAACACATGTGGGAAGTGCTTCTGACGTGATGGAATCTAGCAGTTTGATGTCCTGCACTGGCCTTTGTCTTAGCAGAAATACAGGAATATTTTCTATTCTGAAATAAAGAAATAAAATCCATCTTTCTTTCCATCTATTTGAATAGGAGTTAGATTGGACCCTAAGTATTTTAAATAGCTTTGTGTTGAATTTCAGCATGACCTTGGTCAAAATTAAAACATTAACTTGGAAACAGAAATGAAGGCGTGGGTGAGGGCATAAATGACAGCTGGGGGGGAAAAGACCAGCCTACAAGTTATTCTTTTCATCTTCCCTTTCAGTTTTCATTACACATCACCTGATACCTAGAAGGGATCAGTTTGCTGTTGAGAACTGGAGGCACCACCTCAAAACAAAGAACAATAGCTGTGATATGCAGAAACCCCCTGAGTTCAAGGTCTTGCTGTAGCTGTGGTGTTTGGTTTTTTTCTGTAAGTGCCTTGGATGGTGGCTCTGTTGTCACACCCAGAATCTTGAGGTCTGTCAATTACAGTCAATGGAGGAGGGTGATGCAAACAATTGTAGACACTTAGATAATTTACATTTTACCAACTTAGGTAAAAAAATATTTGAGGAAGACATTTCAACAAAAAATGCCCACAAAAAGCAGCATGATGTGGCATAAAACATTTTTCAAAGAGCATAACTCAGTATTTTAAGAGATGAGCTGGTTTTTTAGGCTGAAGAAGTGTGGACTAGTCTGCCATGCAGGGAAGAACTTGCTTTGATTTAGTAAGGAAAGCTAACATTGTTCTCAAAATAATTAAAGCATTTCTGCAAAGTGCTCAGAATTTCTTGATCTAAGGAAATGAAATGTTTTGCTTAATTCCAATTTCAGTTGCTCCATTTCAAATGTAAATAAACAACTTAAGTCCATAAATGCCTTTGGAAAGGAAGTAGTTCAGAATAACTATGTTGAAAAAAATCAGATTCTACTAGATTATAAAAAAAATATTGAGAGAAAGGCTTACTGTGTATATTTATCAGATTAAAATGAAAAGATGAGAAAATAATGAAAGAATTTTGCTGCATCATAGTGGGTATTTCTAAAAATTTAAACAGTTTTTTTTGTTTAGTTTTGGTTTTTTTTTTTTGCTTAAATTTATGTTAAAATTTTGGGGGTGCTTTGTCAGACTGTGTGTATGCATACAAATAACAGAGAAAAGAAACTTCAAGTGCTAGAATTGGCAAGCTTAATTTAGTTTTTTTAAAACAATCAGTGCTGATGGTGATGGTAGTAGTTCTCTTTCTGTGTACTCTGTCTAACATGACTCATTTGTTTGTGATTAAAAATTAAAAAAGCCACTTCAGGCATCCTGTGAGGATTTTCTGCAAATCCCTGTATTTGTGTCAATGGACCCATATGTAATTTTAGCTAGAAAAAATGCCTTTGTAAATCTGCCTTCTGGCACCTAGGATGTTAATAAAAGATGAGGTCATGGCCAAAGTTTGCCTCTTCTATCATTGCTGCTGTAAATGGGAGATGAGCTTGTACTTTCAGAGCAGAGTTTGGCCTTTAATTGGTATTGGCTCATCCTGTGTGATCATGAAACATTATAGTAACACATGGGGTTTTTATTGTAATTCCTTTGCAAGGGACATTCTTGCTTTTTCTCCCTTCTCTCTAGATTGCTGTTTATCAGCTCTGCCCAAAGGAGAATGCCATTTATTCTGCAATGATAATTTGTTCTCTATCCCAATGAGTGGATGCATCAAGGTTTGCCCATTCATGTTTATCTCGGTGAAACCATGAAAGCAATTTTGGTAAACCCAGCCTCTCTCATGTGTTTCTTTGGCTTTATGCATGGGGCAATCCTTTTTATCTGTATTGCAAAGGTTTTAATTACACCTTTTCCTCATCTTGTAACCCAAGTACGCCAGTTCTCAGCCAAACCAACCATTTGTGTTCAGGATCATGCTCTTAACTTTTGAAAGATGTGGAGATCTGAAAGGATTATTTTTTAGTCAGCTGCTTATTTTGCCTAAAGGTTCTTTGTAGGGCTCCACAAAGGGTTTTAATGGTATGTATTTCAGACTACTGAGAGGGTTAAAAGGGGACTTGTGTATTTGCAGTATAGAGCAGGAGAAATTGATACCTTAGCAAGGCTGAAGACAAGGCTGGGAAGTCAAAGGGGATAAGGAAGTATTTTGATAAACACTTTTGTCTGCTTCTCATCTGTGGTTATGTGGGTCATCTTGTACTTAATTGTACATCTGGTTCTGGTTTTGGAGTCTGAGGTAAAAAGGCTGTTCTATACTGGAAGTGGTTTAGAATTAATTCCTCCAATTTTTTTTATTTTGTTCATTGCACAATGGTGTTGTGTGTTATTTTAAGATGAAGAATGTGCTAGCATGACTATGCTGAATTTTCTCAAGGGTAATTTGCTGCATGTACCTGAAGCCACACTGAAAATCAAGGTGGAAATCCAAGTGAGGACAAGGCAATTTGTTTTATGAGCAGGGTGATTCACCAGAAGCAAGAGAAAGATCCAAGAGAATCAGTCTGATGTCAGCAGAAGATTAGTAACACATGAGGATTTCTCATAAAAATCCAGTTCTGACTAAATGTTTTTGTTGTAAACAACTGCTGCTGAAATGATACATGAAAAGAAATACCGTACTTCATTACAATGCTCAGAGTCTTTCTCTTTTCACAATATAAATGCACCAATTTTCTTTGGCTTTTATAGCTCTGGCAGATAAAGTGTAGAGGGCTGCTTGAAGGATCACCTAGTTTAACCTTTATTAGCACATGAATGCATGAAACAGTATTAAATAGAAAATAGAAATGCCTGAAGATCATATCAAGTGCTCTGTTTGTATTTACAGGTTGGACTGTAATTTGTGAAGATACTGGATGACAGGTCTTTGTCTGCCTGGCTGTTAAAAAGAAGAAGTTGGCATTCTAGAGATAATAAAGAAAGAAAGATCCTCTCTTTCATTGTTTTGATTGCTTTGCTGTTTTTCTTAAATGTATTTAACAGTTTTTCTCTCTCCTGGAATAAAAAATTGTAAATTCTAAGTGTGTCATTTGGCTTTCATGACATTTTATTCTGTGTCAGAATGTGACAATGCTCATTTGTTTCTACCTTTTGACATGATAAATACGGCAGAATGAGGTATAAATCTTTTTCTGGAGATGCTGCTTAATTTAAACCCTATTGTAATATTCCTTTAAATGGAAAGTTTAATTGTAAGTGAGTTGAACACTGTGAAAACATGCAGCAAATACACAGATTTTTTTTTCATTTGTATCCTGTATACTGGGCTCTTGAAGTCAACCTGTTGGGTTGAATAAGTTCTTTATAGTCAGATTTGACTGGTGTGAGTAGCTTCCCTAGTGAGGGAATTCACGTACACAAATTGAGGTTATTTTCTAAAGTTCACTGCTAAGCTCCTTCCTTCCTCTTACAACCCAAAGTGACAGATGTGAAAAAGCAGAAGGGGCTCCCCTATCAGCCAAAGCAGATCAGTTTGTAACTCATGCATGATCCAGAGGTGCTGAACAGAAGATTCCTGAGGTAGACACCAGGAACTCATTTTCCATGGGATGTAAGGAGGCATTTTCCCGTTCAAATTTCATTTGCTGCAAATAATTTAGTTCTCAGCATTTCCTAATTGTGCATGAACAAAAATGAATGGGTGGGCTATAAATAAGCCTTACCAGAAGCTACAAGCAGGTTGGCCAAATGTAGCTTTGCAGAGGCAATAGACACCGCAGAGTTTCTGTGCCAGACCAGGTTCAACTGATTCTAATCCATATTCTGCTGCAATTTAATCCTCACGTGTCCCAGCTCCATCAAAGTCACTATAATCTCAGTCCCTGCTTTTCCTCCTGGTGTTCAGGCTGCTGGGCTGAGGGCAGTGAGCTGTGAAGCCTCCTGCTGTTGCTGCTTCCATTGCAAGGCTCAGGAATGCCCTACATTGGAGTGGAGAGGGGCAAAGGGGACACCCAGAGCAGAACTGGGAGAGGGATGGGGGCTGCTGGAGTGTCTGAGGGGTCCCCTCTGGCACCACGAGTATTTTTGAAAGGATTATAGTCCCTTGTCCTTGCCATACGCTGTAATTTCCCAAGTGTCTGCATCTAATCACAACTGTCACTTACTCAGATAGATGGAAAAGATTTGAGATTTTTGTTTTTTTGCCCAGCATCCAATTTTCCTCACAGAACCACGCAGCTCTGAGTAGAACTTTCTGTTTTGTGTAAAAAAAGAGAGTATTTTGCTTTGCTGGAGCCTGTCCTGCTCTCTGAGGTTTCTGTCAGGAAGGCATGGGGGAGGTTGTGTTTTGGTGGGTTTGCCCTGCGTTGTGGCAGGAGGGGAGGCAGCCCAGGGGGTGGATGTGGGCACTGGGGCCAGGGGCTGGGGCAGGATCACTGGTGGCAGGCAGTGCTCAGGCTGACAGGCTCACCTCTGGGGCTTCACCTTCAGCATGCTGAGCTCTCTGTCCTTTCAAAATTGCCCAGATGAAAAATGCTCAAGTGGGAACTCGACCTTTTCCTTCCTGGTCACCAGAAGTCTGGGGGAAACAATAAACTTTTATCAAAATTGGTATTTTCTTGAGAAAAGGTCACTATTGTTTAAAAGAGGAATTCTTTTTGTTTGTTTTTACTGGCTAGTTTTGTTGTTTAGTTTTTTCGTGAGGGGAGTGCAAAAACCCCTGTCTGTTTGAAGGAATGGATCAGTTTGCTATAAATCAAAGGGAAGTGGAAATGGGCTGGGCACTCCATGAGAATCATTAGCTTTGGCTGAGGAACAGATTTCTTTGTTTCCATTAAAGTTAGCTTCCAACTTGTCTTAACAAATCATTAGTGAATGCCCTCCTCTCCCCCTATAATTTTTACATTAAAGAAGAAAGCCCAGCAGAGGTTATTTCTCTCTCCTTGGTGGAAGCTGGGAGCCTTAGAGAGAGAGGCTCCTGTGTGAACTGGTCCCAGCATACTTATTGCTTGGGCTGATTAAGATGCCTTTTCAAACAGCATTGAAGAATTGGAGAAGCTGTCAGAAATGTTGTTTTATGTTAGTTGACTGCTGAAAGTCTGAATTTTGAAAGTAAAATAAAGCCAGAGTCACTGAGAAGTCAAGAAATGTTCTGTATATTTTCTCTTTCTCTGTTTTGACCTCATCAATGTAGAAGGTCTTCAATAAATAACAGAATTCCAAACATGAGCCTTTGGGAACTAATTCTTAATTACTTAGAGCTTAGAGCCTGAATTATTGTCTTTCTTGAAAAACCTCACAAATATCAAGTTTTAAAAAGGAGGGTATGTGGTAAACATTTGAGGGTGATACCACGTTTTGCATGTTAAACAACATGATAAAACATAATGCAGCTTAACCATGGCAGGGCAACAGGTCTTCCAAAAATAACTGTACTACTTGCAAATGAGTCTCACCAATTTATTCCAAACTAAGCTGAAGCACCAAAGTATTTTAACCAAAGTCTAGAGAAGAAAACAACCCTTGGATGAGTTAGAAATATACAAGAAAAATATAGGATGATAGAAGTTTGTTTTTCTTTTTTTTAACATTTTCAGAATATTTCTTCTCTCAAACTGTTAACAACAGTGTGATTGGTTAGATGTGGACTTAATCATCTTAGAGGTCTTTTGCAACCTTGGTGATTGTATGATCCTGTGGTCACTTGGTCTTGTTGGAGGCATCTGCCCTGTCACCAAGGCCATTTCAAAAGCAATGCCAAACAGCTGCAGAGCACTGCCATTATTCAAATGTCCATAAAAACAACCAGGTTTTATAGTGAATCCTGTAGGTGAAAAATGAATTGGAGAGTGACTAAGAAGATTCAAAGTCAATTTTTGGTGCAGAACCATCTTACATTGTTAATGTCTCTTATTTAGATTAAATCTTCTATAGCTAGGGATCAATGCTGTGTGGTTGTAGGGCTGCAACAGCAATGGTGCTTCCACAGGGATGAGCAGCATTTCAAAGCATTTCATGGCACCACTGTTTCCTATAAATTAAGAGGGCTGCATTATATTTTATTGACAGGAAATAGCTAATTTGTCTCAAGGCATCTGGCTCTTGATTTTATTAATCTGCAGGATGCCTAAACAAGGAAGCATATATATAACATTATGTCAAAAGGATAATTATTTCTGGAAGGGTATTGCTTACATATGAGACATGTTGTGGTTTCGTATAACAAGCAGTGGAATAATTGTCAAGGCTGTACATAATCAGAAAGTATCTCAGAAGGGGATAAAAGTCAATAACTTTTCACTGGCTTCTCAAGAAAAAACATTACACATACATACCTACATACATATATATATAATTGTTTTATATCTATATGTGTGCACTTCATCCTATCTTTAATTATTTTTGTGCATTTAATGGCAGCATTTCATATTCTATCAAATTCCATCCAAGCAGTTAACAGACATTAATTGAGATCCATGGTCTCACAGCTGTCACTTTGATGAGAGAGGGTGGAGTGGAAATGGAAGAAAAATGAAGGGTCTGACAGCCAGAGAGGAGGGTGTCCCTGGGTAAGCAGTGTGCTGAGAGTCTGCCTGTGATCCCTTCCTGGTGCTGCTGGCTCTGAGAGCTCTACTGCAGCTTTTGGAGTTTTCCTTGAAGCTTCCCTGTCTGAAGTCACCTTACTATATTGCATTATGAGGAGGATTTCATTGTCAAAGAGACCAGCCTGGATAGGGGTACTCCAAAGGCTCTGAAAACAGAGTGTAAAAGAAGAAATATCCTTTCAATTTAAAATATAATGAAGGATATTTAATAGATTTCATAGTATCATAGAAAGGCTTGGGCTGGAAGGGACATTAAAGATCATCTAGTTCCCACCCTCAGTGACTTCTCCAAGTGCAGGGCTGTTGGGATGTTTCCCTGAGCCAAACAGGCAGTCTTGTATCTTGGGAGAGCACCAGCAATTTTCCTCTGAATCCAGGAACAAGCTCCAGACCCCACATTTTCTTTCCCAAGACTTTCAGTCCAAGCCTGTGGTTCTTGGCTGGATGATGACGCCTTCAAGCTTCTGTTGGATCAGTTCTGCTAGTGACACACAGGGAATTTGGAATTGATCCTTTAGATGAGGTGCTGAGGCACTGACTGCCAGTGAGAACCAGCCCAGGGCAGGGCACTGGTGCTGGGGAGAGCTCAGAGCTGTTTAACACCTTTGAGCTCTTTCAGCAGAGATGGTGGCACCCAGCTGAGTGAGAGTGAGCTCCCTGTGGAGACAGCAGCTCCTTAAACTTCTTGCACATCACTTTGCAAATGAACATCTGCCCTGCATGAATGGCAAAGTTCTCCTTGTCTTCCTGGAAGCAGCCTAAAGTGTGAGGGGTCCAGCCAGGGCACTGTGCTCTTAAGCCAGCTGAGTTTGGTGATGAATTTGTCACAGCAGCAAGGTTGGACAAACAAACAGGTTGGGAGCCTTGCCAGGCTGGCTTCTCATCCCAGACCTCAGGTTTAGGCCTAAATGGCAAGATAGATGTGTCATTGAAAGCCAGGCCTGTCTGTGTTTGAAAGGTGATGCTGCAACCCAGCTGGTGTAAGACCCTGAACTGTGAGCAGGTACTATGACCACCCAGCATCTTGTGTCCAGCTGCAGTAGAGGAGTCACTTGGAATCAGCATAACATCCTTCTGTCGTTTGACAGATTTGAGAAAACTCCTAAAAATACGTGCAGCCCACTCACATGAACCTCCTCCCCCTGCCAAGGCTGCCCATGATCTCAGTACATCTGGCAGATGACTCTAGAGAGCCTGTAGCTGTCCCAAACTTCTATCTGCACCTAAAGATATTGTTGGGCTAACAGATTATAAATTCATTATCTAAATAAATAAACAAACAAACAAGCAAAGAAATAAATCAGCCATTATGTAATTTATCATTGCATTATATTATTCCAATCTATTATTTATTAATAATAATAAATAAACAGATACCTATAAAACAGATTATATAAATGAATACTACACAGCTGGGCTAGTGTTACAAGAGTAATGCTTGTCAGACAGCCAAAACCACTTTTAGGTGTGGATAGCAGGTATGATGTTTGCAGAGCAGATTCTGCTTATGTAGAGTGAAGCTGTCTCCAAGTGCCTCTAGAGTACAGACAGGCACAATCATCTGATTCAGTTGGGATTAGGACTGTGTAATTTAGTACTGTAGGGAGATCAAAAGATATTTAAGAGGATGCTGCCTGTTAGTGGAAGGGATAAATTGGAAGCTCTGCTAAAAAGGTTTGGGTTTTGCTTTCAGACACAGAGAAAGAACACTATAGAGAGAATTCACCTCTTAATCTCTGAGTAGTAGAGAACTGGCCTAACCTGACAGAGAGAATTAAACTGAATACTGTGGTCATTTAGTTACTGTTTTATCAGCTGAGGTTGCCTGGTTATCCAGAGATCACATGCATATTCTTTCTGTAAAAGCTTTCCTTAAATAATGCAGCCAGATAATCAAGCCTCACTCCAGGATACAAAAATATTTATAATTGTTTTTCTATGTTTCATCACTTTGCTAAAATTTAAGAGTTTATATTTAGAACTTTCACTGCCAGAACATATGCACAATTTCTATTCTCTGAAACAATTTGCCTGTTTGCAAGAAAGAGGGGACAGCCTTGCTCAGGTAGAGCTTTGGAGCAGAGCTGGAAGGCCGGGTGAGGAGCAGGGCTGGTGTCAGGATCTGTCCCCTACTCTCTCTCAGGTGCAAATACCCCTGAGAGACTGGAGATTCTGCTGACTGATTCACATTCATTCTGTGTGCAGAATGCTCTTTGTGTGTGTGTGTCTGTGTGGGGAGGGACGTGGGAATGGGTAAGGGGAGGCTGGGCATGAGGAAGGGGGAGGCAGGACAGAGCCCTGTGGGATGAGGTGGGACTGAACCCGAGGCATGGAGAGTCACAAGGTGTCAGGAGGGTTGAACCTGGCCTGAGGAACAGAATAGCTCAGGATGTAAGGGCAAAAATTCACTTTCTGCCATTGTGGAGTGTAGCTCCTTTTGCTGAGGAACTAGAGTGGCCATTTGCCATTGTCATCTTTGTGACACCTATGCAGAGGATTATTCCTGCCTCAGGGTTGCTTCAGGGCTGCAAGCATTAAAACTGGAATCTTCCTAGCCCCTTCTTCTCTTGTCTCAAGGGTTTTCTTACAGCACCAGAAGGGGGTATGGAACTAGGAAAAAAATTATCAGTTCTCAACTTGCCTCTGCAAAGCTGACTTTACAATCCTGAATGCTGAGTGCAATTTTGGGTTACTTGCTCACCCTTCACACACAGGTTTGTCTGCAATGTTGTAAATAGTTCAGGGTACGTGGGCTGGGGGTTGTGTCACAGCTATGGGGAGAATCTGCCACCTCCAGGACCTCTGCACCATTTGCTGCGGGAACTGGGAATCTGTGCAGTGAGTAAGATGGAGCAAGAGGAAGTCTTCTGGGATGGGCTGTTAAATACTGCCCTGGAGAACTTTCTTTTCTTCCTGACGTGCTGGAATTCTGCTGGGATTTAAATCACATCACTTCACTGACATTTCTCACAGGTGATGCCTGTGTGTTCTTCAATATCTGGATTTCTTATCTGAGCCCTTCTGTTTGACTTGTTGAAATGAAATGAGGAATGCTTGGAGTTTCCAATGGAGACTAAGAAACTCTGCATTGCTGTGGAGAAATGCAGTGCAATAAAGTGCCTAGCTCCCTTAGAAAGTCAGACTACAGACTTTTAAAGTGAGTTAGCCCCGTTGACATTAATATCTCTGTGCCTCAAGCTTCTATTTGTAAAATGGATGTAAGGAAGTTTCCTCATCTCACAGGACATTTTGGAGAACAAAGTCGTTGTTCTTGAGAAAATGCTCATATGCTGAGAAGTGGTAGTGAGGTGGATAATTCTGTCTTACAATGGAATTTGAGTAACTTGTAATAGGGGTGGCATTGGTGGAGAGCTGAACAAATATGGAAACAATACAGGGATTTAACAATGTATTTTTGTCATTCCCCCAGTGGAGAATATCAGGTGAGCAGTGCTGCCCTGTCTATTCTGTGTAAGAAGGACAGGAGTGTGGTAGAGTGGATGGTTTATGTGGTTAAAAGATACCACAGCACACGTGATGGAGCTAAGCCAGGTTTGCAGCAGCACAGCCCTGCCTCAGCAGCTCCCTGGGTGGCACTGTCCCTGGGCTGTGGGTGTGCTNGTCCCTGGGTGGCACTGTCCCTGGTGTCCCTGGGCTGCGGGTGTGCTGCACAGCACAGCACAGCACCCACTAAAAGGCACCAAAGGGAGGTGCGAGGAGGGTGACAACAAAATGCTGTGTAGCAAAGCCAAGTGTCCTCACCCTCGGGTGCTCTCTGCACCGAAAAGCTGCTGCCCAAAGGCGCTCCTGCACTCAGAGCCAGCAGGCTGTGAGAGCTCAGGTACCAGTGGAGACTCACGCACGCGGCAGGGCTGAGGTGGAGAATTAATTTGCAATTCAAATATAGTTACTGAGGTAGATAAATTTAATTATTTAGAGACATTCAAGCCAGATTTCTGAGTGCCACACTCATGTGTATTTGTCAAAAACGATCATTTGCTTCATTTACTCTGCAATGATTTTCATATTTTGAATTGTCACCTCAGCTCTTAAAGTTGTGATGTATGGCTGGCACTGAAATATCTGAGGAACTCCAGACAAAGAGTAAATGCTTGGGAACGTGGCCGAGGCTGTTCTTGCTCCAGGATGACAAAGAGCAGCCTGCATTGCTCAGAGCTAATACACACCACCATCTGCCAGGTGTGCATGGGGAGAAAGCTGGATTACCATCGTGCCTAGGTGCGTAACTGTGTGGAGGAGGCCAGGAACAAAAGCCATACATTACAGAAAATGAAGCACTTCAGATGAATTCCCCGTGAGGTAGTGGGAAAATCTTGCTTGCCTTATTTACTTCAGTGATTTCTTTGAGGTGAACTTTCACGAGAAAGGCAGGAGGAAGCTCTGTCAGTCTGATGAAAGACACAGAAGGAGCATGCTTTAGACAGAGATGGAAATTGCGACCCTTTGGTAGGGCAGAAATGTAAAGAAATTGGGAGTAGATGTGCAGCAAGTTTTCTGAGAGCATACATTTAATTTTACTCTTTTCAGATGCATCATTGCTAGCAGTACACAATTTTCAGCCCAGGCAGATCTGGAAGTAGCATATTTTAGAGGCTTTTCAAGTGGAGTGGCACACTGCAGCTTCAGGCCCTCTGCTGCTCATGATTAATGCATCCAGCTTTCTGTGTACAAGGAACCTCGAGCTGCACAGGTACATCACAGGCACGTAAATGGGAAGAATTCAGAAAGAATTTTTCTCACAACTCTGGTGGCTAAAATATAGAGAAAATTTTCCTTCTTTTCACCTGACCTCATATCTTTGGTGAACTCCATTGGTCCCAAAATAAGAAACCTGCTTGTTTTGTGTTTTGATGGATGGCACTGCTTTACAATATGACATTTTAAGAGTAATAGAGAGTCTTATTGTGCAAATCAAAGATATGCTTTTGCATCATAACTAAAATATTATGGGACATTGTCCTTAAAAATAATATTTATTCTATATTTTTATTTTATCAAATTTTTTTTCTACCTGCTGTACATCATTGTGATGCATTCTTTTGTTAAAAGACTTCTAGAGGGAAATACTAAGTTTTCTTTCCTTCCACATTATGTGCTTAGATATCTTGACTTTTAAAAGGGAGACAAATCCTTGCTGTGTTTTAGGGCCTAGATATAGATATTTTTGATTATATAGGCCTCTCAGGAATATATCTGAATTTGTTCTGTTGCTCAGGTGTACAAAGCACACAGTACACGAAAGTGTAAGTCACTCCCTCTGGCTGATCATGATTGTATATTATCCGTATATTATCTGTCTTCCCATCCCAAATGAGACATACAGAGAAGCCTACAAGCATGATGGCTCCCTGTGGATCATCATGGCTCTGGTATCTAGACTGATGTCCAAATGAAGAACCATTTGGTTTTTGCACAGGCAAAATGGTCTTGAAGACCAGAGCCTGTTAGATTTTCGGATGTGTTTTTCAGCATTAGTGTTTCTGACTCAGGCAGATGCACAGGGCAATGTGCTCCTCTCTGTGTCTCAGCAGGCAGCAGGGGGACTGGCAGCTGCTGGGAGCTGTGCCTGCAGAGTCCCTGCTGTCCCCTCCTCGGTGTGCAGCCCTGAGCTCACGTGGTGGAAACCACAGGTCTGGGAAGAAGTGGGGCTCCCCTCGGGCAGCTGTGCCACTGGAGGGGGACAGGGCAAGGACAGCAGCCCAGCAGCCCTCCCAACCAGAGGGCATGGGCTGGGCTCCCCGAGGGAGCAGGGCTGGGGTCTGGGGCTGTGCTGTGCTTGTTACAGACCAAAGCCCCACGAGAGATAAAATAAACTGGGAGATCTTGCGTTGGCACCTGTGAGATCTATGGAAAAGCAGGAAACAGGCATCCCTACAAACTCCAGAAACCCTCTGACCACCTGCCACCCCTTTGGATTGTCATAGCCCCATTGGTTCCCTGCCCCTCCTGGTGACACTGTGCCCCCCTGTGCTCACCCACAGCCCTCCACCACCACAACCACCTGAGTTTCAGGTCTGAAAGGAGATTGACTCACTCATTTGCTCCTGTGCTGACGACATTCAGGATTTGTCTAAACTGCCAAGAAATCTTTGGACTGGTTCCACTAGTGAAGCATTTATCTAACTCTTATGTGACACTGTTACTTCCTTGACTGGCCCCTGTTTGCAGGTGTCTCATCAGACCCATCGGGTGGATGGATGGAAACATCGCCAGTCCAAGAAACGTGGCCTCCGTGGGATTCAGCCCAGATTTGAGTACTCAAACATTTGAGTACTTTATGTGATACCTTGTAAGTCTGAGATATTGAAATGATTAAGTTTAGGCTGCTCACAAATTTTTCAGTGTCCTTTTCAAAGGATGGGGGAGAGGCCAGGCAGGTCTGAGTTGCAGTTAAAGGAAACAGAAAATATCATTATTAATAGGTAGTAGAGAGGTGCTGGTTTACTAATTTATTTGGTTTTCCTGTACCTCCACTTTGCATTAAGTCAAATGAATTTATGAAATTTGAGTGAGTTTACAATATTTTTCAGATAAGACCAGTCCTTGTGCAGAGAAAAAAAGAAATGTAAGATGTAGTATTCAATTATGCAAGAATAGGGAGAAAGTACAGAGAAGCTGACTCAAGGCAAATAGACTGAGTGTTGGACAATGCCGTGCTGCTGCCAATGTATCCTTTAATGATTATTTATTAAGAACAGACAATATGTGAGCTCTCCCTCACTGGCTTCTCTTCAGCTGCATGCCATCAATTCAGGAAGGCTAACAACAGTGGCTTTGGGATAGACATGCACTAGAAAGTGTGCTAGAGGCTACAAAAAGAGGTAGAAATGGTGCAGGTATGAAAAGAGTATTGTATTTACCTTTTCTACAATGAAAACAGCATGGATTTGAATGCTGCTGTTGCTATCAATTCTTGTTGACTTCATTGAGAGATACATGCAGTCAGGGATGTGGAGTTTGATTTTATGTGGCTAAACATTTAAACAAAGCTGTCAGTGGCCTTTCAAGGCAAAAATTCAATTACTGGTATTTCAACATCACTATCTATTTTCTCAGAATTATTTTAAGATCTGGTAGCATCCCTGCCTTTTCCCAGTACCCTTGTTTCTCTTCACTGTTTCTTCCTTTCTACTGATGGCATCTCTATATTTTGCCTTCTTTTTCTGCTTTTTTTCCCATTCCACTTATTTCTTTGACATTCCCCCTTCTTCTATGAATCTCTTTTCCTGCATGCCTTTCTGTTCTTTCATTTGCCCCTTTTTATCTCCCCCATGCAAGCTGTCTCACTTTTACATTAATAGGCTAGCCACAAGCAGTCAGCAGTTTAAACTGGCTTTTTATGGCAGTAAAGAGAATGAGCCTTTCCATTTGTGAATAAAAATATTCTTGACAACTTTGAAGGACTTCTTCTAGCAGTCTGAGATGGTGAAAGGGGAAATCTGAGGTGAGCTTCTGAGGAAGACAATTCTGCAAAGGCAAATGCTGCAGTGTATATGGCATTCTGCATTCTGAAAATGTTAAAGAAGGAATTTGAAGGAGCTGGACACACTAAACTTCTAATAGAGTGCATCTCCTTGTCAAGTGCCTCTAGCAACACAAGTATTTCATTGTGTTCAGTTACCAAACCCTTTAACTGTCTTTACTGAAGTCACAAGAAAATTTATAAAAGTGCCTCTGTATAATGTGATTATCAAAAGATCTGACTGCATCTGGAAAAACAACTGCAGTTCAAGCTTTCCTTCCTATTTATAATTTGCTTGCTGAAGGATCTTGCCAGTTCTCTGTCATCATTTGGCATTCTCAGTGTTTTACATGACAGGAACAATGCTGTGGTGTTAGCTGGTCTGTCTGGCTTCCCTAAGCTTCATGACAGAGGTGAATTGAAAGTTCTCCACCTGAGCATTTAATTCTCTGTTCCAATGAGCAAAAGGAGTTCCATGGACTGTACCCAAAATGGCAGACTTCAAGTATGATGGCAATTTCCTTCACATAGGAACTATTAAAATGAGATTCAAAACTAAGATCATAATCCTTTGCCCACCTCTTGTGTGCAAACCATACATGTAATGTGTGCAAGCTTATATGTAATACACAGTTTGACTGAATGGCCCTAAAGGTATTTTCCAACCTGAAGTATTCCATGATTCCATGATAATGTTGACTAGGGACAGCCAATGGAAGAGATAGGGAACATTAATGGCAGAAATGGGATGCCTGGAGGAGTGCTTCTTTTCTTTCCCTGGGTAGTCTTGCTTCTCTTTAGCCAGTTAATTTGGAAAATGGGAGCTCAAGAGGGTCCTTAATTTAGCACTGGCAGTAATTCCCACTGGCCAGCCTAATCCAGATGCCCAGATCCAGATGCTCAGATTAGGAGGTTAGTGCCCTCCATGGCATCGGTGGACAGAGAAGTTTCCTGCAGAGCCTGTTCAAAGTGGGACCTAACTCATCTTAGGAATCAAAGGAATCTTTGCCCTGAGCACAGGAGGAATTTGGTGGCACCCTTGCCACGTGTAGGTGGTATGAAAACTGAATTGTGGAGCAAAGCAACTGCAGCAAAACGCACTCACTGAAGGCTATATTAATATAACTTTGAATAATGAATATGTGAGAGGAAACCAATTTGCTTTTAGATATCCCACAAACAGAAAAAATATCAGATAAATTATTCATTGTGAATTATTTGCATAGATAGGAACTCATTAAACACTGAAAGACTGATTTGCAAGAAAGAAATGGAGAAAGTATTTAATCTGGTATTTCTTGTCTCCTAAGCTTCCAATAATTGTCTATCCAGCAAATTAATTTGTCTCTTTCTTCTCCTGTTATTCTGTACTTCATGGACCCTTCTTACTGAATGTTTTACAGCAGAGATTTTCTGTGAGCTAAAGGGCTTGAATTTCACAGATACATATTAAAGTGCATCAGGAAACAGTAGAAGACATCACATTTTCTCCACTTATTGTGGCTGAATTGCTAAAAATTTTAAATTGCCGTACTTAAAAGTATTAGCCACAGATACATAAATCTTCCATTTTTTTGAACACATCCCAGCCTCTACAGGCCAGGAATCCAGCTTTTATGCTAAGTAACATGACAAGCAATTCAAGGTGCCTCTCTTTCTGAAAACACAATCTGAGCCAATTTAAAGGGACATAGCTTGGGGCCACCTAAATTGCTATACCATACCTGAGTTGGCAAACACTGGACTTTTTGTAAAAAATGGGGCTGAATCAGTATCTAGGTTGTTTCAAGCAGTTTTTTGTGTAACCTCTTCTTTAAACCCTGCTAAACATGGTCCCATAGCCAGCCTAGGCATATTCCCAGTGCATGCCTATTCCTGGAATTAGGATATACAAATTGACTTATATTTGCTGCAAATTAAACTGATTGTGTCTTGTCCCACCTTCAGGGGACACAAGGAACATTTGATACCTGTTCTTGTATATAATTTTCATACAGAAAATGTTACTGTTGTTCTCAAATTTATCTCTCCAAGAAAAAGTGTGATTTCCTGAAGAAAGTGTGTTTTTCTGGCTCCCCATTCTCATTTAATTCCGTACTCTTTCCAAGGGTCATGCCCACACTGTTCAGTTGAAGATTTGTCTCCTCTAAGGAGAAAAGAAAAGAAAAGGCCTTCCATGTCTTCTCAATGTGATTCTTTTAAAAAATTGGGTAAGGATTAGATGTGGTGGCTTTGTAGCATTGCCACAGTTTTTATTCACTGTGAAGCAGCGACCAAGTGCAATCTCTGATACTCTTCTGCAAAACTGCTCTTTAATCAGTTTTCCCATACTTTGTGTTTGCACCACTGATTTCTCTTTCTCTCATGGACTTGGCTTTTCTGAATTTCTTATAGTTGATTTCCCATCATTCTTTCAATGGTCTGAGTGTGTTTTGACTCTGTTCTCAGCTTTCAGAATTCTGGAGTTCTTCCCAGCTTAGGCAGACATTGCTTTATTAATATATTCTTTTGTGCACTATCCATGCCAGTCCTAGTGAAAACATTGAATGGAGCTGGCCCTGAGTAGCCCATGTAAGCATGCACACACATGCAAATGTAGAGATAGATTTGAAATTTGACCCAATAGCTCTTATTGTACCACAATTACTCTGGGATTTGAACACAATTAAATTTCAGAAACACTTCTCTCGTTTCAAAATAGTGCCATTTGACATTGTAATTGCTTTGTATTCAAAGCACAGACCAAAGCTGCTACCACAAACCCCACTATGATTCTGTAACTGCTGTAAGAAATAATGATGTGCCCTCTCAACTCATTGTACTTACACTAAACTCACAGTACATATTTTGTAAAAATTAGTAGCATGCTTGGCTTCTGTTCCCTCTGCTGTATTTTGGGTATCTGTCATTAGATCATCTTTCTCTGTTTCTTGTGGTGTGTTGAGGAAAGGAGAAAAATTATCATTTCTCCAGAACTGTGGCTTGCTCTCCTTTGCCAATGGAAGTTGTGTTGGCTTAGGCCATAGGGGAATGGACTGAGATCAGCCTTTTGCATAGGAATCCTTTATGTGCATGTCTGTGAGATAAATGAGGATGAGAACAAGCAAGGAGAGAGAATGAGGGTGGCATTGCAGGAGGGCAAGGTGCCAGAGAATCTTCCTCTGAACAAAGACAGAAATCTTGAACTGTGCATTGTCACTCCCAGAGGAGAGGGGGACAGTCCTGCTGGGGGTCTGCAAAGCAGAGCCTTTGTGTGTTACAGACTTGGTGGGATGACCTCTGGGTCCTTGGGCAAACTGGCAGGACCTGGCTCCCTACGGAGCTGCGTCACCTCCCTGTTTTGGGGACATGCCAGAGATTTATCAGTTCTCCAACTGGAAGTGTAAGACCTTTCCCCCCCTTTTTTTCCCCCCAAACTTTGTAGCTGAGGGAGGAGCCGAGAAATTAGAAACCCTTTGGTATTTCATTACTGGCACATTGCTGGAAAAATGCAGTCCTTTAGGCAGTGACCTAGTTAAGGCTCCTACTTCTGCAGAAATTTGGTGTTCCCACCTAGGCAGCTCCTAGTGAATGTCTGGTGAGCCATTTCTTTTCTCTCCCACACTCTCTGGAAGGTTGTATCCCTCTTCTTTGCAGGTATAATTCAATTCAAACAAGAACTGCAGATTCCTTGCTAGTCATTGCCTAGTTCCCCAGGCACTGACCGAGTCATTGCCTTCCCATCAGCCTCAATGGGAAGTTGCATAATGTTGCAGAGACACAACGGAGAAAGGGATATTTTTAAACGTGTGCTTTATTTTTATTTTTTTTTAAACCTGTATAAATAAATACAAAATGACAAAGAGGTTCATGTTTACTAAACATTGCATTTGATTGTATGACATTACACAGTGTGTGTCACAATAGTTCACCTTGTAATTGTGTCCTTTCAGCTGTTGGTGCATAATTATGTTACTCATAGGATACAATTAGTCCTGAAGCTGCATCCAGCCACCCCTTTAGTGGAACCCCTGAGTACTTACAATTGCAAGAATGTATTAGGGGAGCGCTTGAGTCAACTGGCCAAAATTAGGGAATTTCATAGGAGAGGTCTGGCATAGCAAAAGGAGAAGGCAATGGGAGGTGTAGGGATTCTTGAGAAATGGGATTCTTGAGAAAAGAAAAAGTAATAAAGGTTTGGAGCAGTTTTATTTCTGGTTTTTTGTCCCCTTAGTGGTTAACAGAAACATACTGGAATTAAGCCAAGTCAGCAGAAAGCACAGGCTCATTTAGGAATATGATTTTTTTTTTTTCATGCTCACTGAGAGCAGGCAAATGGACAAACCTTGCATGATCAGTTTTTACCTGATGAGCTGGTTCGTATTTGAAAAGGGTAAAAATATACTCAACCACTTGATGAAATGCTGATTCTCCAAACCACTTACCATCCTCACCACTGAAGGTCAACTGCCAAGGCTTTACAGACATTCTCTCGCCATGATTCGCTTGCTTGCTTCTTTAAATTGCACTCCATGTGCTTTTTCACATTCATTCTCTTCAAAAGGCTTGAATAGAGCCACTTTAACTTCACATTTTGAGCTTATAAAAGTATTTGCTGCAAACAATTTTTCCCTTCTGTTCGGGCTGTTTAAAGCAAATTGTTTTCAAATTGGTTGGAATTTTGTATAGATTTTCCCCGTTATTCCATGAAATACATATACTTTATATGTATTTTAGGAGTGGGGATAGCTGTAAAGGATGACCTTTGACTACTTGAGATCTATGGCTGGCCACCTGGGAATGGTTTATATTTGATTAATGGCTGAATGTATATTAATGATAACTATGTCTAAAAAAACAGTTACGGATTTAAATGGAGTGTGAAAGCCATGGATCTGGTGACCTTAAAAATAAGCCATAACAAGAAGTCAAAAAACCATAGAAAGGTTTTTTTTGACAGTCTTTCCTTGACTTTATTTTTCCTGCATTAGGAGATTTTTGGTAACATTTAGCCAATCATGCCTTCAAATCAGTGTTTCCACAGAAGTGCAATGTTTGCTGTTGTTTGCATTTGCTACTGCCTTAATATCTTTTCTCAGCTCATGTCTGGCCTCTCCACTCCTGAACAGAAGGTTTTGTATATGACTTCATGTGCTTTGAGTTTGTCAGACTTGAAGACTTCTCCTTTCAGAACAAAGGTAAAAATGTGAACTTTCTTTAGAAAAAGAAAACCCATTTTTTTCTGCTGAAAATTTCAAATCCAGCAACTCCATTCACCTCTCCTCCCATTCTCAACGCTTTATTTCCACTGGGCGACATTGTTGCAACACCACAGTTATACTCTGCTTTCAGTATACTGAAAATCCACAGTTCTTCCTGGCTTGGGAGTGGAATAGTGAGCACCTTTTTAAAATTTGGTACTGGAAAATGAGGCTCACAAAAGCACTGGTAACTGAGCCTCACAAAACTAGCTGCCACTTAGCTGAAATGATGGCACTTCTGCTTGCTTTCCAGTTCTCTCCTTCCTGCTGTGGCCACCTTCATTTCCAGATGTACTAACAGAGAATAGAGATGGCAGGTGTGGAAACTTTCCGGGGTAAATAGAAGAGTTCATATTTTAAAAGATTTGGTTGTTCTGAACAAAGTATTTTTCACCAAAACAGTATGTCAATAAAACTTGCAGTATCAGTGCCAGAGGTGCTGTGTGGCATGAAGCCAAAGGCTGAGGGCTGCTAAGATTTGGGAAAACACGAGTGTAAGAATGCCTGGACAGCATCCATAGCACATCTACTGCTTAGGGAACCCACAGTGTAGCACAGAGGCCAATTTTTCTCATAAGCTTTTAAAGTACATTAGAAATTGGAATGCCCTCCTTGGCACAGCTGTCTGATGAAGGAGGAGCAATGCTTTGTCTTGCCATGGCTCAGGCAGGGGTTTCCTGTGCTGGTCTGTGCTCGCCTCTGTGTCTCAGGTCCTTTGTCACTCAGACACTGTCAGAGGGATCATCTGCCTTGAAAGCAGACTGACAAAATGAAACCTTTGGCTTCCAGGGGAGGGGGAGAACAGCTGTCTGGAATGTGCTAGGCAGTGCTTTAAACAAATGTTATTAGCTGTAACTCCTGAGAAGTCTGTGGAGAGGGGCTGATGAACACAAAGAGTAAGTACTTCAGTATTTTTCCCATAATTGTTTCATTTCTCCCCTATCCAGGTTTCACACTTT
Organism: Polioptila caerulea; assembly: GCA_013397295.1. Lineage (NCBI taxonomy): Eukaryota > Metazoa > Chordata > Aves > Passeriformes > Certhiidae > Polioptila > Polioptila caerulea. The sequence continues at coordinate 484,810 of VYXF01004851.1, read as the reverse complement.
AAAGCTCTGTTGGTTGTAATTGTCAATAATTTAAAACTCTTACCTTATTTTTGGTCTGGTGCTGGAACATACCACCTGAAGAGCTCTCCTGGGCTGTGAGTACATTTAGAAGGTTTTCTGTCCAGGTTTTCATGGAGTTTTGTACCATAAAGCTAGGCATTTCTCATCTGAGTTGATTTTTTTTTGTCTCCCTTGACTTTACAGTTTCCAATATGTGTCATTTTTCCCTGTGAAATGTTCTACATGAATTTATTATTTGCTTCTCACTTCAAATATTTTGTATTCTGAGATTCTGACTTTAAAGCATATGCTGGTGAAAAAAAAAAAAAAAGGGGGAACTCACTGATGTTAGCAATCTTATCCATAACTCTGAAGTCACATATCACTGCTCCACATTTCCCCTTTCTAAGCCAAATTCTTTTCATCTTTTTCTGTAAATTAGATTCTTCAGGTTTGGTATCACACTGACTATGAGGCAAGAATTCTTCCTTTGATGGAGAGGTTTAGAAAGTGCTGAATGAGCAGTTTAATTGGTATTCTCTCTGTCTCCTTCTCTATTTCTGCAAATACCATATAATGAATCTGCTGTATAAACATCCTCACAGATGGTGATGTTAAATATCATATGATGCCCTGACAGTGAGCTGTGGATGCTTCTCCTTGCTAGATCTAATGATGTTATGTCACTTGTGTATATCAGAAGCATGGCAGGTCAGCAAAATGTTGTTGCTGTCCTGTGACAGCCATTGTAGCCACCCTTCCAGTAAGAGCCAAGATATTGACAGAAATCAATGAGGGGGGCTAATGAGCAGGAATAATTCTGAAATTCTAATGTGGCCACTGCCTCTGAGCCAACACCAGGAGATTGGCCCAACCCCACCTCTCTTGCAAAGAGGAGTATGATATACTGATTGGTAAAACTGTCAATAGACAGGTTTGGAACAGCCAGCAATAGTATGCAGACAGGAAAGAAAAGAGAAATTCAATTGCAGATGGATGTCCTTGAATCAGTGATCACCTTAAGAGAGCTGGAATTTCCCAGTTCTTGCTGTAGGTTATGTGCCTGAGGGCTCACTTCATCCAGACAGAAAATTGATCTCATCTTCAAAAGAAAATAAAAGAAATCCTTCCAACATACAAGTACTTTGTCAGGAAGGTATGGCTATTTCAGGACATTAAAGTCAGCTGCTCTTCTCTAAGTAAGAGCTGCAGTAAAATAGTGAGAGTCAATTTGTCATTTTTAAGTAAGTTATGAGCCAGAATTCACAATCAATCTTTTTTTCTGTATGATACTGTTTATACATCATGTTAAATTCTCCATCTTTGGGCTCTGGATTAGATTATGAATGATATCCTCCTTTTATTCCAAAACAATGAGGTACTGAATCTATATTTGAAATCATATAATTAGGCAGCTGTGATTTTTTTATTTTCCTTGTATGGACAGATCTTGTCTTTTATTAAACAGCCTTAATATACATTACAGCTGCTAGTCTTACATACCTTCATGTGATTTTTCTCAAGTCTCATATTAGCTTAGACCTTCCTTCCCTTTGCAACACAAATTCTTTTTATACAATTTCTTTCTCATCCTCCTGACACAATAAAACCTGAGTTTTATTGAGAGTTCTGCATTTCTGCAGCCAGTTTCTTTGCTCCTAAACTCCTTACCAAACTTTGTTGCTCTCCCCCTGCTGATCCATTACTAAACTCAGTACAGATAAACTATTCTGCCTACCAGCTTTCAACTACATTTCTAGGTTGGCTTTTCCTCCTCTTTATATGGAGCCAACTTGTGTTGGGCGTACAAGAAATATATAATTGGTATGGGGGTGTATGCACTATATATACATTAGTGGGGCATCTCATTTTCCTGAAGATAGCTGACAAATAAAAAATCATTTTTAACTTGTAGCATCAGTGAACAGATTGCTTATTATGAAATATAATCAGTATGTGAAGGCATATTTTTCACAAATTGTGTTTTCTGGGATCAGTTTGTTTGTATACATTTAAAATTTTGTTTCTAGCAAACTTCACCTGTGCAAATTGGTAATTTCTAAGAAGATAAATGGCAGTTTTGCTCAAAAGTATGCCTCCTCACAGAACAGAGCATATTTCAGAGGAGTCAATGTGGCCAAAAAGAATCAAAATGGAATATTCTGCATTCATATATAACATATACTATGTATAGTCTGGATACCCAGCTAAGGCCTTTAACAGGGTTCTTACCTTTCTCTCACATGTATAAATTTTCAAGTGGACTTTTTTCTCTGCTGATCGACTGTTGGATGTCTTATTCCCTGGTTCTTTCTAGCTAGTGCTTGGCATATATTTCAGTTCTATTCTGCCAGGAAACTGAAGTCAGCAAAAAAAAATCCTCTCAATGAAGGTCAATCCTTCTCAATGAGCTCTATATTGCCATTAACCTTTACAAATTTAAGTGATATTTACAGGATGAATGTAAACATGAGCACACTTCACTGTTTTGGGTCCACAATCCTGCCTAGATTCTGTGTGCAAATTAGTTGTATAAATAAGGAAATGTGGTATTTGGGAGTGAGAATATTCTGATTTGTATGCAGCAGTGTAAGAAGTGCATGTGGAATTCAGACATGCTGCTCACGAACATTTGTTGGGCTGAACTGTATTCCTTGATAAGCTAAAAATTAGATTTAACATGCCTTTGTTTTGAAGGTATACGTACAGATGAACTTTCAGAATAAAACGTGCTGATTACACATTTGGAAAGCCTGTATTTGTAAATTAGCTCAGTGGAGATTTGCATGAAGGAGCTCTTGCTAACACAAAAGAGGAACACTAGCCTGGTACAGGGGTTTTGCTTTTTGAGTGCCTGTGTGATGCTTAGACATAGCCTCTCTTAAATTACACTAGCAATTAAAAAAATGGATATCATTTGAGTTTCAGTTTCAGAAGAAACAGTGCTTCTGGATTCTGAATTTAAGGCAATGAGAGAAAGAATGACTGAAAGGGACAAGACCAGAAGCTGTAAGAGGTGACAGGAATCACCTTTAAATTGCAGACCCAAACTTCCCGTTAAACTAAAGTGGCTGAAAGCCCTTGGTAGCCAAAAGCCCCAAACCCCTACTATTTGTTGCAGTAACTTGGGATCAGATCTGGCTTATCTGCTTTTTACAGTAAAGTGATGCATCTCGTTTCTGCAGTCAGGTGTGACAGAGAACCTGTAGCCTCATCCTCATCCCCTGGTGGGGTGGTTTGCTTCTGCCTGGAAGCAGTTGGTCCAAATGGGCCTGTAAGGATGCTGCCCCCCTTCTCCAAAACAATAGGAAAGAAGTGTAAATGGCTTATCTGCTTGGGCATGGGAAGATGATTGAGCACAGTCATCAGAAGATCCCGGAGCAGCAGCTGTGGTTCTGCTGGTGGGAGAGGAGCGTGTCTCAGTGATGATGGGGCTTCTAAGTTTGTGGATGGTAAGGTCTTGGAAAGAACAATTTTAATAGTAATAACTCTGTTCAATTGCAATACTTCTGTCCAACAGTAATGCTTCAGGTCTACCTATCAACCAGATCTCAGAAGGTCTGGTTCTTGTTTGAGGAAATAACCTGTAGTTTTTGATCAAATCAGTTTCAGAATTTTGCCTTAGCTGTTGGTTTGCCTGCCGAGGCTGGGGTTCTGCTGCTGGATTATCTAGAACACCCCCAAAAAGCTCTTAGATCCCACTAACATGGAAATGAATAGATGTGGTTTTCCCTGTGCTTGCTGCTGAGCAGTGTGCAGCCTGGAGCAAGAGGGGCTCCTGGAGAAGCAGCGTGCCCATCATCCTGGAGACATCACTGCCTGTGCTGAGCAGGTGCCCCCGAACTACTCCACCACCCCTCTCTGTGGGGACTTGGAGAGCATGCTCATCCTGATTATTTGGGTTAGGCCAGGAAAATGAGTTTGTTGCATTGGTGATGGCATGGGATTTCTGTAGCAGTTTGGGAGCACAGGAAGCAAAGAGAGAGACAGCCATTTTATTTTAGGCTTATGCTATACATTGAGATTCATTATACAATTTTTCCCCTAAATTAATACAAAAATAGTAAAAATAGGTTAAAAAAAGCCTAAATGAAAACCCCTGACATCTTGCAAGCCATTTATTTGATGCACAGATTAAGACTTCTTGGAACTTAAATAATCTAGAACTGTTTCTGCCGATTTTTTTGTTTTTCCCAAAAAATTAAAAAAAGGTAATGACTTGCAGAATGCCAACGATATCAGAACAATTTGTGCCTGAGAAGCGGCTGCCCCAGGCAGGCGCACGTGATGCTGAGGTGCCCTCTCTCCAGGCAGGAAGCTGTGCCAGGACAACAGGACAAGGAGTGGCATATCAGGGCACGCCATTCTGCTCCAACCCATGCACCATGGACAGGAATTTGTGTTCAAATGCCCTTCTGGGATACTTTTGCCATCTCTTTCTCAAAAAAACCCAACCAAACAAGAAGTTCACCATTGTGCTTTCCTGGCAGTGGATGGGTTTCACAAGGGTTTCCTGGGGGCTCATTCCCAACACCACCCCCTCCTCCCCCCAGTTTGGAGCTGGAGCTTCTCCCTGTTCTCTGACAAGACTGGGGAGGGGGATAAGGGAAAAGCACTGAGCTGGGGTCACTGGGGGTGCCCTGCAGCAATGGTGTAGTGCCTGGCTATGGGTGGAAGATGCTTCCTACCTTTGGAAAGGGGAAAGGGCTCTCCCCTCTCCCCGCCTCCTTCTTGTCAGACTTGTGTGTACCCCATAAAGGCTTACTTATTTCACAATATTTATAAAAAAATAAATGACAAGTACTTTCAGTGATAAATGTAGGGATAAAGTCATGGAAGAAATACTTTGTCCATACAAAGCTAAATTGTACAATCTGATTTTTATGGATCAGGGTTTTAATGTGCAAAGGCAGGGAGGAAAAGGCTCTGGGTAATTCTTTCTAACCAAGAGCTTCCAGAAAGTGGTTTCCCACAGGGCTTGTGCCTGACCATGCAAGCACTGGTTCAGCAAAACTTGCCAGCAATGCTGCCACAGTGTGAGAATCCTGAGGAGCTGTTCCTGCACAGGTGATGCTCTCTGCAGGCTGCACATCCCAGGTACCCCTGGGCAGGGCTGTGGGATGGGGACAAGGGAAATGGCACCACCACAGCCCCTGGTCTGGCATCCCCAGTGCCCACACAGCAGTGCCGTCCCTCCCACACTCCCATCCTGCTGATAGTTCCCAACCATGCCAGAGGAGCTACTGGAACTGGAGTCCACAGCAAACCCAGAGCTGACTCCTGTTAACTTGGCTTTCCTTCCCTCTGTCTCCCTGAACATGCTATTTGCTTCCCGAGTTAACAAAACAGGAAAAACCACCACTTTGCTAAGTTTTGAAGTCACCAGGTCTTCTCCCACAACCCACTTGCTTTGCTGGCTCTCTCTGTTTTTCAGAGAAGCCAGTCGTCCTTCTGGACTCCCCTGATCTCTGCCCAGATGTGCCACCACTTAGTTTTGTTTTCCTTTTGAATAAAAATAAGGTGTTGGCTGATGTGGGATTTCATGGCTCACAGGACAGTCAGCCTAGAAACAAACATTTAAAAGTACAACTTTCAATTTACAGTACATGTTTTACCTGAATTCAGCGCTGGCTCAGAAGGCTTCTGAGAGCAGATGTGAATCCTCCTGTGACTCAACATAACCTCAGGCCACTTTGGTACTGTATTCCCTCCAGGTTCATGCAGTTGACCATGATAAGTGTATTTGCTTGTCTTTGGAAAAGAAGCTCTTTTTCTTTGACAGACAGGTTTTTCTCAACATTTCCAGCTCTAGTTTTTCATCTAGCTAGAACACTTCCATATTTCTGCTTTGGGCAGAAAATTCTGTCTTCATCAATTAATTTTTATGGCATAGTTATTCCAGCTATAACAAATTTTCTTTATTTTTTTTTTCCTCCAGTTAGAGTAATTGTAAATTGAAAGTGGACTTGTGCTGACACAACATCAGAAGTTGTATTACAAGAAAACTGGGTTGATCTTGAGGGCCATATGCACGTAGGTTGGCTCTTTTTCCCCATGCTTACCCTGTAGTAAAAATATACTGTACACCATACCTGACTGTATGGGAATTTTAATGTTTGTAGAAGATATATGTGCTCAGTGAGCCATAGTCCTACATAGTCTTGTAAGCCTTCCACTGTTAGATTTAAGTCAGTGCCTGACAGTGTATAATACTCTGTTCTACCCACTGAATTTATAAAAAATCAGATCATCTATATTGCAAACAAAACCACAGTGATACCTGGGCTAAAAAGCCACTTAAAGAGTATGACAAAAATCTGCTTAAGCCTAGGTAGTCTTCCAAACTGGAGGTTCACCAGTAAGGGTAAAATCTCATGCACAGTTAGCCACTGGGAGTACTTTGGACTGAGAACAGAGTGCTGCATCTGCACCTACTAATCAATTGGTGCAGGGAGGTCCATTGACTTTGGTGAAGATAATTGCTCCAGAGGAAAAAGTTGAAGGGTAGGAAGGCCAAAGTGGCTTAGCATAGTCTGAAACCTTGAGAACATGGTTCATGTTGAGGTATTCAAGCTACCTGCAGAGAAGGAGCATTTGGTGCATCCCTCAGACACATGAGGATTCAGGCAGAAGTCTCATGGACCTGGGCTGAGTGCACCTTGGACCCTGCCATGGCTGTACCTTGCCAACCCTGGAGATGGGGAACAGAATGGCAGCTTGATGTGAAACACAGTGAAAAATGTATGTAAGTTGGTTTTGGCTCTGTTCTGGGTTTTCTGTCTTTTGGGGACGCTCCAGTCTCCTGCCTGTGTGGAGAGGGGCATGGCTCCTCTGCCCCATCCCAGTCTTGGGTGGCTAGCAGGAGTTACTGGTTGCTGGAGAGGGTAACATGGCATTAGGGGAGAACTGCTTGGAGAGGAATCTGCCCTTAAAAAGACTCTTAGGAATGGGCTGGACAAACATCCTTCAGAAATTATTTAAATGTTGTTGGGTCTGTGCTGGGGACAAGAGCATGGACTGCATAACATCTCACCCTGCCTTCTGTGGTCACTGGAGCCTCTTCTGCAGCACTTCGTCACAGGAATGCCTCCATATCCTTTTTCTGACAGGTTTGGAGATAGAGAAGTAATGTTATCCCTGGTTTTATCTCCCTTCTTGAAGATCTCTGAAGGCTTCACATGGTGAGATTTAATAAGAGATCTGTGAAACTGCAAGCTTGTCTTTGGACATTAAAGATGCTCCTGTCTATGCACTGCAATTAGATGTGAGGAGGTTCATGGTAACTATCTTGGTGTCTGGTGTTTGCAAGTGATAGCATGAGGGATAGAAGAGGTGTAAAATCAGGGTTTGCCATGTATTCCTCTCGGCAGTGTACAAACAACCTCTTTGATACATGTCCCATTTCCAAGTGTCCCACAAGTCAGTAGATTACTGCAGAGGAGTTGCAATTCCTCTGTAACTCTCAGCTAATTTGCTAATGCCCTCAGAAGTTTAAAAGCCACTGCAGCTGCCTGTTGAACAGCCAGGGGACAGAGTGACTGGTATTTAAACAACATACTGCTGATCACAGAAAATCTACAGTGAAGTATATTTAAGGAATATTTTTTGGCTGGAAAACATAGCCCCAAGCCTGAGTCTAAAGAAAACAGGGGAAACAGATCTTTTTCCTAGCCTTACATTCATCTGGCTGTCTTCAAGGTGTCCGCCTGTGTTCTGCCACAGCTCAAGTTGTTGTTACAGCTTCCCAGCTGCTACCGAAGCAACTGTTGTTTACTTAAGCAAAGAGCCTGTGCATTCCTGGACACAGCTTCCTTTCTTCTGGTCAGGGAAAGGACTTATCCAGGGGAAAGCAAATGCTACCAGCTGCACTGCTGACTTGTTTTGCTAGTGAGAATGCAAAATTTTGCTTCAGGGCAAAATATCTGTTTATCTTATTTTCGGCTAAGGAAGGATGCTTCAGACGTCTCTCTTTGCTTGAAAATTAATATTCAGTAGGTGGCATTTGCAGGTTTTGCACAGGGTATTTGGAGGTCACTGGGATTTGGATGCTAAAGAGATGTTTCATGCAATGAAACACATCCTGGATTTGTGACCACAGATGTCCTAGTGACCATCCAGGTACCACAGGCAGCCTCCTGAACCTCGGTGCCCCCAGTGCTCCAAGCCCCATGGCTCTTGCAATACCCCTTTCCCTCCAGATACTGTCATTGAAGCAAACTTTGTGCCAAATGCTGAAAACTTTTCAAGTACTCTTAGTTCCCAGATGAGCTGCAAAAGGGAGTTTGGTTGGAATACATTCATCTTGCACCACAAAGCAAATCCATATGAAACCACCCGACACACCAGCCAGCTTCCTGCTACTGGGTTTTCACAGGCAATGTATGGTCAGAATACTCTCAGCAAAACCTACAGAACTGGCTTACATATCCCCACTAGGGTTAAACCACATGATAAAACCTTACAGTAATGAGCCTGTCGCTCTTAAGGGTGGAGGGGGCGGAGGAGGGAAGAGATGCTGCTTTATCTGTATTACTCCACATCATAGATGCTGACAGAATAATTGATTTAGAACTCATGGCTCCAAAAAGACTCAGTAATGTAATATTTTTAAGTTTTCCCTCCCCCCCCTCTCTGATGTGATGTTTTCAACAGGCCCTTTAGATATGGGCTCTTTGGGGACATTGTTAAACCTGCTGCTGCTAAACCACAGTCCCAACCTCCAGTTTGTTCCACACAACCCTTACTGTCTACTGTCTCCTGGAAGAGCCCATAGCTGCAAGGTCTATTGCTTTACAGGTACTCTGGGAAGATTGAGGGATTAAGTTATACATTATGTAAAACTACCCACTAATCCTCTTAGTGTGCATTACCAGTTAATGGCCTGAAATAGCCTCTCACTAAAAGAGCCCTAACATTCACTTTCTTGATGACATTTTAGTATTTGAGGTTTGTATCATGGATTTTGGTGCTGAAATATTCAGTACACCATCTTCTGTCTGCTGCTAGATCCACTCCCATGTCTTAGTAGAGTGCTAACAAAATTGCAGTTGGTAAAGCAGATTACATGTTTAACTAGTAGCAAGACATGTATAAAGTAGAATGATATATTTTCTAGAGTGACAGAGTCACATGGAGTTTTTGTTCCTTTTTTTTTCTTTTTTTTTGTTTTTATAGGAAAAAGAAACAGCTATAAAATCATGATTAAAAATGTTACAAGGGATGATTTCCATTTTAAAATAATGATACTTTTAGAAAAAAAAAAAAGTGATTCATAACATAAAAATGTTTGGAAAGCACTTGGTTGCTGTGTACTGCCTTCTTTCCCAGTACAGTTTGCTATCTTTTATATAGTCTTGCATAAATGTTTAGATTAGGGGAGAAAAGAAAAATTAAATGTGATGGCAAAGACTTATAAGAGCTGACTCACTGACTTGAGTTATTGCTGTGCAGAAAGTTTGTAAAGCCTTTACATCCAGCGAACATTTAGTGCTACTTCAGCCTTGACAGTTGACCTTTCAACATGATTTGGTTTAGCCACAATAATTGCAGCATCTGCAGTACAGGCGATGCAGACTGCTTAAGAACCCAACTTCTTCCATTAGATCTTACTTCATGCATTGAAAATTTAACCTCTCTTTGCATGGGTGTGCAAATTCTCCCCTATTACCAGTTATAGGAACTGAGCAAGGTACAATACCCCGGCTCTTTTTATTTTTTTTAAATTTATTTTTAATTTCTGCCAAAATTTTGAATATTCCTGGCTTTAGCTTAGAGGAGAAAGGGGAAAAGCTCCAATCTCCTTCCTGTCCCCACACATTTAGTCAGTACTGGTTTCTTTTTTTTTTTTTTCAGTAAGACCTAGTGTAATAAAGCAACCAACAAATCAAGTTAGACTGTTGTAATTTGGTCAACCACTCGGGTGCTATCCATATCCACCATTTCAACACACTCTATTTCCTCACGGTTTTCAGGATTCTTCTTCTCTTTCCTCTTCTTCTTGGAGGGTGGCAGGAAAGTCAGTATCACAGGTAAAATGGCAAAGCAGTGAAAGAAGGTGACTAATGCTATTAAAAACAAGCACCTGAACAGTGTACGGGTCAGATTTGAAGGCACAGCTGCAAGAGGAATCAGACCAACAATATAGCAGAGGTAGCTCTGCAAAATAGCTACCCCATGCACTTCCAGGGCATTTTTCACCCATTTAGTTCTTGTGAACTCTTTGCCCAGTACAAAGGTTGATAACAGTGGAGCACAGTTGTCAATTGTATAATTAATTCCGTAAATTAAGCACAACACAGAAATACAATCTAGTTCCACTTTCCACAAGGTCATAAAACCTATAACTCCAAATTCAACCGAGGCAACAGTTAAAGTAAGCCAGACATTGATCAGAGAGTCTGCCACCAGGAATGCAGAGAAGAAGAGCAGAAATAAAGCACTAATGCAGGAGTTTTGTAAGGGGGCTCCCACTGAAGAAGCATAACGATCCATGTACACAAATGATGGATTGAAAACGATGAATTTCACCTTGGAGGTGAGAGAGAGCTTCCTCAGGGTCTCCAGGAGGTCATAAAGTTCTTCCCTCTTGGTTTCCATTGTCTTGGCCACCAAGAACATCCTGGAGGCCACAACATCAACTTCATTGTTGTATTTCTTGGAAAAGATAATATCCTCTGAAAAATGGGCAAACTGAGGGGTCTTCAGGAACGAGTTCCTCAACATATCAGTGAAATTCTTCTTCGGCAATCCAGTAGATATGTTGTGTTTCCTAAGGTAATTTAAGTAGCTTTCGAACCAAGATATCCTCACAAAGCCCTTGGTATACTCCAACACGTCCTCCTGGACACTGGTGTTCCAGTACTCGATTGACTCGTAGATGTAGAACCCAATGACCGGGCTGTAGTTACTGAAATACTTCTGCTGGGCAGTTGTGTACTCGATGGTCCGAGTCGCAGTCGCTACGATGTTGCTCAGGTCTGACCCCTCACTGACCTGCAGGTAGCCCATTAAGGCAAAGGAAATATAAACAAGGTAAAAGAGAACTACAAAAGGCTTGACGTAAGTGTTTGTTATCCAGTCACAATAATAGCGTTTCAGGAACCACACCAAAAGATGACTCTCATAAGTGTTCGTTTCCTCTGAATCATCCGTGTCCTCACTGAATCTGGCTGTCAGAAGAAACCTATACCATGCAGGCTTCTCTTGCAATACCTCTGGCTTTGGTACCTTTCTGCAGAAGATACTATGCTGGTAGTTGTTTTCTATGTAGCCAGTAAACACCAGGCTGGAACCATAAAAGGAGAGTACATAGAGGTAGTTGAAGAAAATTGCAATACAGGAATTGCAGCAGAAAATCCTGGCTGCTTCAATGTTAGTGAAGGGACTGGCACCTATTCCAAAAGTGACCAGGTACATGGCAGTGGTGAGAGAAAACGAGAGCATGGAGTCTGCAAATACAGCTGCAGTCCTCTCTTTAACGTGTTGGTCTTCTCTAGTTTTTCTCCAGGAGGACAACATTTCAAAAGTCCCATACAACCCATGACCTATAATGGAGAACAAAGGTAGTGTTTAAAGTATTCAAATCCCGAATTACACAGAAAAAAGTAACGTGGACATGCTAAAAGGCTCAAAGGAGACACAGCTGGATGCCACCAGTGCTTGAAGGAATCATCCTGCAGAAGAGAGAAAAGATTCTGGAGGTGTAAACCACAGAAGCGTGTTTGCTACCTGCCTAGCAAACCTTAACTGCCAGAGCTTGAGGAGAGTTCTGGACTGCTGGCACAGGATTCATGGGTTAAAGAAATAGGATTTTTTTACTCTGCTTGGCTGTTTTCGTTTCATTATTTCCGAGTGCCTGTGATGGAAGATGCTTTCAAATTAGTTTTTCCTGGTGATGGTATCTGACCTGTGGTGAAAACAAAGAAATACGACCTTGAAGTGCCTATGCTGGAAGCAGAGCATTAGTTGGCTGCTTTGTAGAAAATCTGTAAAAAAAGAAAATTCCACATAAGCTGAAAATTATCAATTAAATCAGTTACTGATTTCTCCACTTCCTGTACGACTTTTCTGTCAGGAAAAAGAAATCCTAGAAATGAAACAAACAAATAAAAACATAAATACATTTTAGAGAAGGAGAGTGGTAAAACTGATATGGAGCTGCTTAAGGCATTGGTCTCCTTTATATATCTAAGAGCTTATATATCTAAAACCAAATGCAGCCCTATATTTCTTGGCAATGCCTACATTTTGTAATGTATTTAATTGACTTTTAAAATGGACATACCATTCACAAAAGGAAAAGAAAAGCTGTTGACCTAAAATCCTGTGTTTAACCCCCAAGTGCAGCTACATCAGGAAAAATACATGCTTTTATTTTAATCCCTGGTTGGTCATCTTCCTCTTACAGTTTCTATGTTGTGAAGATGCATTTGGAGGACACAGACCTCTGCTCTCTGGTAGTGAACCTGAGCTGGGAACGCAGCCATTGACCATCGGAGAGGAGCTGAATAAACGTAGTTTGATGATTTACACAGAGATAAACAGAATACAGTCTTTGTATCACACCTAAAATGTGAGATGGGAATATTTTCTCATAATAATTCATTATAACATTCACCTTTACTTAAGATATCTTTCCCATATAATCCCAGCCTCTTTGCTGCCTTTTCATTCCTTCTCCTCCTTATTATTTTGCTGATTTTGCTGTCACTTGTCTGCTTCTCTGGTCTGCTCTTGGATTATCTGCAGAAATTCCCAGAAGTCAGTCCACTGTGTTTTGCTCTTACCCATCTTCTCTGACAGTATTAGATAAAATGATCAGTGCTAAATTAGTTGCTGATAACACTGAAGTGCAATCATTGAACTTTTGAAGCTGATGCTCCAGTCAGGAAGATCAAGGTAATTCACAGATCTCTCTTAGAATTTCAGGCTGTCTGCAAAGCAGCAAAATTGCTGTATCAGCTCTGTTCTCTCCACCTGTAGACAATTATCACTTTTGCTACAAGGGCTATAAATACCAGTCAAGAAGCCCCAAGAAAATGAGGTATTTTGAAGAACTGGAACGCCACAAGATATATTAGGGATGTTAGAACTAGGTGATCTTGAAGGTCCCTCCCAGCCCAAACCATTCTATGATGCTGTGAGTCTATAACCATGTTTATTTTAAAGGCCTCAATAACCCTTTTGTGGTCAGCATCTTTCACTGTAGGGGCAATTGGTGCTGATTCACTCCACCCTTCCTGAAATCTGTATTTTGACAGATGGCAGAACTGGTCACTCTTCTATGCTGAAAATAATAAGTATGGAGTATTTTATGAAGAAGTCACAATACAGAGCTCATAAGATGACAATAGGACAGCTGGTGTATTTTCTTGTTACCTGGTGTTTAGCATAACAAAGTCCACACTCTCATGTATATCAGATATTTTACCTATTTCGTTGTTTAGAGTTGTGGCATGGACCTCAAATGTCCAATTTGTAGCACTATTACAAACCTGGCTTTGGCATTCATCTTAATTTTCCCCAACAATGTTTCACAGCTGCTTTCAGAGGCCAGGTCAAGACTGTCAATTTGATAACTAGCACTGTGCCCCCTCTTAAAGCTAATGGGGAATACTGGAAGTCCCCAGACATAAAATCAAGCAAAAAGCACAATCAGTGACTGGCACCCCAGTGCTAATTATGCTTCAAATAGTTATGTTCTAGGCTCAGTAGGGAAAGCTATTAAGCTTGCTTTCAGTGTGTTCTTTGTAAAGACAGACTGACCTTTATTTAAATGTAACTGATCACTTGCCAAAGTAGGGAGTGAGAGGTTTAATCCATTTATGGCTCCCATGAGTCCTGCAGACAGGCTAGCCTGCGAATTTCACATGGCATCATACACATTAGCATTGAGTGAGCAAAACAGAACAAAATGAGGTCATTGAATATTACAAATTACTTCCATCATGAGCTTTAGCTATAGCACGTTTTTGTTATTAAAAAAAAATAAATTTCAGCATTAATAGGCTCTTGCCCAAAAATACACAAATAGCCATATTAATTTGGAGAACTTTTGACTCTGCAATGAGAGAAGGAAACTAGAGCTAGTTAAATATGATGCTGAACATGACCTTTTAACAGGTATAAGGCTTTGGATAATGCCTGATAACATGACTTCTGATACAACATTCCTTTTTTAGGCAGGAAAGATTAAACCACAATTTGCTCTTACATAATCTTCAAGACTACCCGAAAATGGAATCTGATTTAGAGAACTGTTCAAGTAAATGCATGAAGAGGCGTCACCACATGTGTTCCACAAAGTCAAGAGAAAAATATTTGGATACCCTCCTATTTTAGGATAGGTTCCTTTTGTTGTTTGCTACACAATATGTGTACTAGGAGCTGGTATTTTCCTTCAATTGAACAGTTTGTGATTTCTCTGTCCATTTATATGATAGCTACAGAATTATCATTTACATTTAGGAGGACATGCCTAAATTACAAAGTTGCAGACTTTTTGCACCAGTGGCACTCCTGACCTGATCCAGTTTCCTCTGAGAAAAGAATTAGGCCCAAAGTCAAGCACAAATTAGGCTTGACAGTCAAAAGATTAGCTGTATTTACCTAGGATGGGATTTACCTAACCTAATTTACCTCTCTAAATACTGACTGTAAACACAACTTGGGTAACAATCTCCAACACTGTAACTTGCTGATGTTCACATGAGTCTAACCCACAGAGACTAGAGCAGATATCTCCATGGAAGCATTTTGAGAGAATTTCTTTCACTTCTCTGTCATTTCAGAGTTTTTATTTTTTGCATCCCTAATCAATCGGCACCAATTACCTCTATTTCTCTCACTGTTCTACATCTACTCCATGTAATATTAATGAGACAAAGGCAATTTTTTCCTTGTAAATACATTCTGTAATTGCTTCAACTGATTTTCCCTTTTTAATAGAAATTTAGCCACAAATCTGTAATCATTTAGAGCAACTTGTTCATTATTCACGGTCATTCAGTAAATAATAAATATGAACTCAAACAGCTAATGGGCTACTGGAGATCTTTTCCTGCTGACATTTGCTGCTATGATTCACTGGTCATGCCCTACAGTCAGGCTGTACAATCACGAGCTAACAAGAAGTACACAGAAAGATGTGAGTTTTTTAAGAAAAAGAGATACAGGGTCAAAGTAAAATGTTAAAGGGATAGGAGAAAGGTATTGGACAAAATGGGAATCAACCTTTTTTTTTCTAATTCTCTTTTTCTGCTACTTTGCATTTAGGAGATACTCCTACCATGTGTTGGAGGACTGAGAACAGACATTCTGACTTTTGCAGCCAAAGAAAATGAAGAAGAAAATTACTGTTAAGGCTGAGGATCTCATAGGTTTTTCAGCTTGACATGGGCTACCTTTAATTTTAGAATAACAATAGTAATACTACCAATAAAGCAAATAAATTAGGCCTAGCTTAAATACAGTGCTTTTATGAGTAGCCTGAAAATGCTATAAAAAGTTTCATTTGCCTCCTTCAGAAACAAGTCTTGCAATTACACATGCTCTGCAAAATCAGTGCAGAGCACACATCAGAAAAAAAGCACTTGTAGGAAGTTGTGAAAATGAAAGCAACATTTTCTCTTCCCTAAAATTATCGAATCATTTACCTCATTTTAAAATACTACTTATGTGCAGGCACTGAAACGGTTCTTTTTAGTACCATTTTCAAGCCTCAAAAAAGAAATGCATCCTTTCCCCTGTTAAGTGGTTGTTCAAGCAAGGGGTCTTCATGAATTGGCACAGGCAGCCCAGGCTTGGTGCTGGCTCCGCTCCTGACTGCAAACGGCGAGACCAAAGCAGAGGGAGGAGAAGGGCTTTAAGCAGCCCTAGAGCCTGTGAGAGGGAAAGTGACCCTCTGGTCACTGGAGTCACAGATGAATTCTCCATTTGCTTGGCTTAATTGCTTACCTGGAACAAGGGCTGCTGCCTGCTTTTGTACAACAAGTGAAAGGTATGTTCAATTTTGCACTAAAATCACGTGAAGTTTTGATCTTGTTGTGGTAAGATGAGGCTTGGATATCCAAATACACTTCTTCTATCAGAAAAATTAAGGGGAATGACTAAGAAATAGGTTTTTGGTGCTTCTTTTTGCACTTTTACCCATCTATGAAAGTAGAGAATAATAGCACACTATGGGTCTCATCTTTTTTGTCCTTATTGTTTTGGAGGCTGTATGTCTCTGTATGTGTTTGATTCTTGAGTAAAATCTCTCTCAGTAAAACGCCACTTACAGGTTGTGAAGTTCCAGCCTTCCGCCTGGAAGGCTGAATTTTGGGGTAAGGATTTTATAAATCCCACTTTAATGTAGAGGCACACAAAACACTAATAACAACAGCTGTGCCCCTCAGGGAGGCTGAGTGCTGCACGAGGGTGTTTGGTGCCCATTAACTGCCACAATTAACACGAGTAAAACATCAAACTGTCTTCCAGAGGGAGCACACTTCACTAGTGGAAAATCAGGCCTATGGGGTGTTTTTCCCTTCTGAGGTATTACTTCCCCTCTCCTACGAAGTCTTCCACTCCCACATGGCTACTAATTCATCTGTTTTAGTCTACATTGGACTAAAGGAATGGTGGAGATCAGAAAGTAGCCTTTTTTGGTTTTGTTTTTGAAGATTACTTTTGAAACAAAATCTTTTCCTGATGGCACAAAAGACTGTCTGAAATGGGTAATGACTCATGGTAGGATATATGGGAGCCTTGTAAACGGGATGGGTGAAAATTTGAAGTGGAAGCATGCTCTGATGGAATTTCTGAGGTTAAGTGTGGATTTTGATTTAAGGTTTTTGCTTGCACTGTAATGGCTGCATCTCTGTAACACTATCAGTTCAGATGGACCAATGTTGCCCCACTCAGGTTGATTTAAGCCTGAAATCAGCCCACTGAACTGGAGCACTTGTCTGCAAGAGGAATTTAGAGTCCTGTGAAAAAAGGGTGTGAATGTACAGAGGGCAAACTATGTTGCACCAGCTTTCTTTGTGGATGTCTGTGAAGCACAGCTTGATTCACATTCAAAGTGGAGTGAAATATCATCCGCAGAGACAAACACCAGATGAATTAACATGAAATAGCTAGGATGCTGTAAATTCATATCCCAGCTTGCTGCCAATTCAGGCAAGGTCTCAAGAACTGCTCTTGTGCAAAAATAGTACATAGGAGATCAGAATCATATCGCAGGAATTGCCCTTTCCAAAACGGTACCTGCAATAACATATGATATAATGAAGGTGCAATGAATTTTCCTAGCTGACAGTATTAAAAATAACAATGTACACTGCTCAACTCTAGGACTGCTTTCCACAGTAATGTCAACAAAGAAGCTGAGATAATTTCCCCCTGCTGACTTACTTTTTCCAGCTAGATCAGTGATCTCATCAGCTCCCATCTTCTGACAAGCCAAGTGAAACCGCTAATCCAGACTCCCTTTGTCACAGGAGTTGCAACCAACCAGTTGTTGACTAAATACCTGGCCAGCCTCATGTGGCCTTGCCCAGCAGGCACGATTTCAGCCTGGAACACAGAGCAGGCTCAAACTGCTACTGAATATGACAGAGCAAGAATATTTGCATCCAGCTGAAGCAAACATCTGGCTCCATACCCTGTTCTCACTAAAATAATAAAATACTACAGTTAAATGAGATCCTTCAGCATGCAGACAGAATCAGCACCAAGCCTAATTTTTACAACACTTTTCACTGAGTGGATAATAATTTACTGGCAAGGGTTGAGCTGACCAGCTATACCATAATTAGCATGCTGTTTTAACAAACCCTAAGCCATGTCCAACTTTGTGGTCCATAAATGGTGTAATACCCCACTTTTACTGCATGAATGTCAGACCTGAAGGAGGCTGTGTATTGCTGAACATCCCACAGTGCAGACTTGTCTGTCCCAAACATTTGTGCTGAGCTGAGAAAATGCACTGTGAATCCTACTTGCTTTTCCTACACTTGCCTGCTTGTGGGAGCCCAGTTCACAGCGTAGAGTAAAATCCTGGAGGATACTAATGTCCCATAAGGTACTCATCTAAACAAGTGTGTTTCCAGGCAGCAGTGCTCATCTCAGGGAAATTGTGACTAGGGGATTGCAGGCTGTGGACAGCTGAGAAGTGTTAAATGCATCCTCTTTGGCAAAGTGATCGAAGTCCCAGCCACACAAGCACAGCCTGACCTCATTTCGTACCCTCAAGCACAGGTTCAAAGGCCAAGTAAGCCTGAATATTATGTGCAGGTACATGGATTCAGGACACATGAAGAGCAACATGGGATGGGATGTACTGGTGTAAGCACAGGCTGTACATATTGCAGCGCTTTACTTACCTCCTGTCACACAGACCCTACATGTCAGTACTGTAACTGCATGACAGGTAATGACAACATACCTCAAAAACACAGTAACAGTACTGTTGGGGAGATTCAGTATTTGCAATTATTGTTTTAAAGGCTACTAAATTTTACACATAATATCACCTAAGATTTACTATGGCTGCAGGTACTAGCATCTTGGGATCTTCCCAAGAGAGAAACATACTGAAATTTGGTAGGTAAGCCTGTTAGGTATCTAGGCATGAAACCATTTGATCAGTCTCTGGTTTTGCTTTATATTTGATTATTAGCCATTCACCCTCGAGTGTCAGGCTGATCTCTCCAACCATGTTTACAACAGCACTGGCCATCCCAGTCAGAAAGCCCCATGCATGCCCAGGTATTCCTCAACCTACTACAGCATCAAAAACACAGTATCTTGGTGCATGCACACCAGATAAAAATTGGCCTCAGTCTCTGGAGGGAGAGTTGTGTTTTGTGCTGTATCTACTTGGCAACAAAGTGAGAGAAACCAAAATGTTTAATAATATGCTCTCAGAATCTGCTGTGTTTCACAGCTGTGGGTGGCTGTGCCCACAGAAATGCACCGTGAAGAGAAAGTGTCCCTGTGCAGCACACGCTGGCTGGGCTGGTGCAAGCAGAGAAGACATCTTCAACTGGTGCTCAGTGCTTCACACTGGGAGACCACAGTCATATTTTCATATTTTCAGTCATAGATCCTGCTGAAAGACTCTCTGGGCCATTAAACCTGCACTTGAATTGCTTAATGCACAGTCAGGAAAATGGGGTGTGCCTGAAATCCAGCACCAGCTTGAGGCTTCATTTAGGTCTTGTGCAGCACTCCCAATCACAAAAGGAGAGTAGGTTCCTCGTAAGACTTGTACAGATCTGCTGCACCAGAGTAATTTAGATCCCAGTCTTCAGGCAATGAATGTCTGCCATATTATCGTACATTTTTAAACTGAGCTTTTGGAAATGGAGCACCCAATCAACTCCCTGCTCCCCTGTGAAGCAGTCTGTTTTGGTCAGATGTAGCCCTTTCTGACCTGTACTAAAAAGTACATATTTGCACAAAGCAGGCACAGACAAAACAAAATCACCCCCTTGGTCTCACCCTAAATTGTGGGGACACAGTCAGCAATGCTTGGGGTACATGGTGCACGCCAACTATAAACTCCTCAGTACTATTTTTTATCATGGCAAACAAACAACAATGAGCCAGTGTTTTAGAAAATGGCACAAGTCACAAGCTAATTTTAAAACCATGATCACATATTATGTATATATATATATATAAGCCATGACAACATATAACTATTGAAATGAAAATCATTCTACATATAAATCTCTAGCTTTGAAGAAATATACACATACACAAGACACACATAAAGATTCTGTAATTTTTTTATCTATATAAGGAGAAAACAAAGAAAGAGAATGAAAAGTATTTTAATTAAGTAGAATTAAACAATTCCTTGGTATTCATAGTCCTAGACTTCACCGCAATCCCTAATCAGCAATGGTGGTAAGATGGTTAACCACTTTTTATTTTTGGAGTATGTGTATTATAAAGCAATTTACTAATAAAAAAATCTTACTATTTAATATTGCATTTTCAAATTATTTTTTAAAGTAAACAAAATTCTATTTAAATTAACAGCCTCCTATTATAATGATTATACACGCAATTCAACACTTACATGGTTAATCCTGAATAGATCCATTGATTTCAATTAAAAAACCCTATTGATTTAGGTTTTGGGAGAATGATGGATGTTTTTCTTGTATCATCCTTTTTTACTTTTGAAACAATGTAATATTTGAGATTTTATTGTTACAGTGATAGCAAAAATGTCGTATAAAGACATTTTAAAAACAGATACATTTGAGAGAAAACTTGGGTAGCTCTTGTATTTTGATAAGCAAACTAAGTTATAGTTCAAAATCTACTTTTATATATAAAGACAATATTTAATTCCACTTAAAGATCAGTAAAGGGTTGTTTTGGCATTTAAATAGCAGGCTGTCAGCTCTGTTTAAATGTGTCACTTGCTCTCCTCGGTTTTCACAAAAGACCTGGCAAAAGTTAAAAGTCATATTTCTTTCAGTGCAACAGAAGCAGCTGCATGTTAGCAAAATTTGGTTTTAGCTGCTGGAATATTTATGTCTGCATGGCTTGCTCATCTACTGACTCCCCAGACCTTTTGCAGATCTGAACTGAAAGCATTTGAGCCAAACCTGTGCCATACGCGCAAGTCTGTGCTTTTGGAGCAAACACCAGGGAGCACCTGACTCTGTCTGGCTTCCAAAGGGTCTCCCTGCCCCAGAGTCCTCCCAGGGATGCCTCTTCATCCTCTTTAGCTCGGAAACACCAGAAAATCCCCCAGGAAGCAGAGTGCCCTGTGTAAGCTGTTATTTGAAGAGAGAGAAAGCCACAGGGAGGATGACAAGAGGAGGGCAGCAGGGGTCTGCTCACCACTGCTGCTGGCATGGGGCACAGACCCCAGGGTGTGTGGGGAGCCAGGACCACCCTGTGCACCAGGGGAGCTGAGCAGGATGGGAGAGTGCCATGCCAGGACAGTACAGGAATGACAGCTGAGGCTGGCAAGATGAATTTCCCCATGGTGCATGTAGCTCAGCCTCACTAGCCAAGGAGGTGGTCACATGTGAAGTTAGCATGTTAAGAAACCTGGGCTGGTCTCATATATGCCATGTTATGATTCATATCAGCAGACAAAATTGAAAACTGATTTTCATCATTAAGTGATTTTTTGACTGATTTTATGCATGCTGTGTAAAAGAAGCATTTAAAAGTGAGAGCTTCCTGCATTCACCTGTGCTAGGTTAATGTTTATCCTGTTACAGAACAGCCAAGTGACACACAGCAAACCTCCTCAAGAGGGAGTAAGACATAATGGGTACATCTGGGGCAAACATGTTTTAAATCTACTTTAAATTTCTAAGGCCACAAGCTAAAATATAATTTGTTTCTAGGAGTGCTGTTCCAGTGGAACATGGGAATATGGATTTGTTTAGCACACTTCAGTTTCTCCTTTTCTGGCGAGAAAGCTACAACTGCAACATCTCAGGCATGCACTTAAATTGTCCTGTTTTAGTGATGTTTGTCACTACTCTTACTCATAATAGATAGATCAACCATATGTGAAACACAATGTTCAGAAAGTTGCAAAAATTCTGTGAAAGCACATCCAACCTGCTATTTTTACTGATAAAAAAAAAAAATTACAAGTTTGGAACTCAGACTTTTCACAAAACACCCTATTCCAATTTATTTAATCCACCTCTGGATTCTCTGCCAGAGATCTCATGACCTGAAAATGACTGGTCCCCTCTCTGCACACAAGCCTCTAGGCTATTGCCTATTTGGGGGATATCATTTATTTGAAGCTCACAGCCAGACCTAAAATGAAATCACATCAGCTCCTGCTGATGCTCCCCAGGTCTTCACTGGCTACCCAGGTATAGTACATAAAGTGTACCACAAGCATAAATATATATACATATACACACACATCCTACAGGTAAATATAAAGAAAGGATTCCCTTCTTTAACCTTTGAACTTTCAGTATATTCTCACATATGTGAAAGATTCTTTGAGCAACTTCACTACTTGAAGAAAATCAGGATGTCAGTGCCAGACTCTTGGTACTTGTGACTGTTTGGGACACCTCTGACAAAGCCCTCCATTGAGCCCTTGCATGCACCGAGTTCCCTGCAGTTAAAGGATTGCAGACAGTAAAAGTGTGACAGCTTTCTGTTACTCTTTGCATAAATGAATGCTCATTGAGCACGCTGCATAACCTGTAACACACTTTTCAGAAGTGTACATTGGAACAAAAAAAATGAAGAGGAAATGTCTGTACAGCACTTGATCTCAATATTAAGATGTTCTCTGGACTGACTTCCTATGGATACAGCTCCTCTGTTCCAAAAAACATTGTAAATTATCTGAGTCATCAGCAGTCTCCTGAAGCCAAGAAGCACGTACATGAGCACGGATTTCACTGGGCTTTGGGGTGGGGAAGGGGGAACTTGGACACCATGTTGTCTGTGTGCCATGTGTGCCAGCTGCAATCTCTGTCTGCTGCTTTTGCAGTGCTCAGGAAAGGGCTGGTGTCTAAAACAGTCTGCCACCATTTGTTTTTCAAGTCTATTTCCTTCCCATACAATAGTGGCTTCTGTGTTTGGGTTTCTTAAGGGGCTTGAGAGCTGGAGTGAGGAAGACCAGCAGGAGAAGGAGGTGATTAATCAGCTCCACTTTGGGTGGAAAGTGCTGACTTTGGTGAGAGGACTAATTGGTACATTGAGTGGAGTGGCCTGGGAACCTACTTGCTCTCACTCCCTCTTCCACATGAGGAAAAGAAATGCCAGGTGATGCTTGAAGGAGTGAAGAATTTGCATGGCTGCTTAGAGATGACATAAAAGACTGAGGGACTGAGGACAGAAAAGGGAGAAGAAAAAAGCACGATGAGGAAAGTGACATGCCTGGGATTCTGCCTGTTCAGGGTAGATAAAACCAGATAATTTTATTCATTTCTTAGAAGAGGGATGAAAGGAACAAACCACAAAATGCTTTAGGACTGTAACTGAGCTGTGCAGGGTTGAAACGGGAAAGCTGAGCAGATGGAGTGACAAAAAACCAAGTGTACTTCCAGGGCACTCTTGGAGTGCTTTGGCAGTATGAAAAAAGGAAAGGATGAATGGTGGAAATCACTGGGAAATCAGAAGCAGCTGAGATACAACTGCAGGGTATAGTGGGGACCTATCTGAGAGCCAAGGAAGTTGTTGAACAATATACAGGGAAAATGGTGGGATGGGAGCAATGGGCCCAGCTGTGGCTGAGGAGAGGGGAGGAGGAGAGAGGAGAAATTTTGGTTTTGCCCAACCAATATGGCAGAGGAAACACACTGACATGAATGTGAAAAACAGAAGAAAAGATCAAGAAAGCTTAGGGAGACCAAAAGTTGCTGAGAGTTGTGCAGACATTGGGAAGGAGATGCCATGGCCTGGAGCAGGAAGATGGGTGAGACCTGCTGGAGGAGGCTGCCAGATACTGCAAAAGAGATGGATTAGATAGGAGAAAGGGACATGGGGGCAGCCAGCTGAGCCAGCTGAAGGAGGACATGTTTCTTCCCAGCAGGAAATGACAGCAGAGGGACAGTTGGACAAGTAGAGTGAGAAAGCTTAGCTGGGGAATAAAAAACCCGATTCAGTAAGCATCACATTTTTATTAACTGACAGCAGGAAAATCAGTGGAAAAATACTGTACAAAGTCAAACATTTGGGGGTGTGTGTTACCTCCGTGTGTGGACTGAAGGGCACTGGGGAGACCTGTGGAGGGGCTGCTTCTTTATGTTTGAAACTCTCTATATGTAACCAATGTTGACTTTTCAGCTTTATTGAATATAGCAAACACTTGGATGCTTGATAGGGAGGACAATGAATGCTTTATGGGTGTATACATTTGGCAGATGTTGCAACTCCCTGCCAGCATGTTCTTACAGAAAACTAAGCAGCAGCCAGGCCAGGTGCCTTACTGGCAATGAAACACATCACCAGTGAGTCCCATGTACTGGTGTGTGCTGGCCTGAGCACCCCCAGGTTTTTGTGCTGGTTGTCAGCTGCCCTGCTTGGTGTAGGTGCCTGTTGCCTTCATGGTGTTGAACCTTGAGCAGTCCTCTCACTTGCCCTCCTGTGCTTTCCACTCCTATCATCAAACACTGACCTCCCCTCTTCTTCTGTTGCCTTTTTCCTTCCAACCTTCTTTCCTAACTGTCTCTGACCTCAGATCCCACCTTACGGTGCTCTAACTTTTTGCATTTTTAAAGCCCCTGTGCAGGTATCTCAGCTCACTCCTCCATCAGCACCGCTCTCCCCCAGGCAAGCCATGTCAAAGGTATGTGTCCAACAAATTTGTGTTTCTAAGAAGTGACTGGAACTTCTCTGCATCTGTAAGGTGCCACAATGAACCCTGGTTCCTTCAGGTACCTTCCAAAGTAATCCACACCTCACCTGCTCCTGTGCTTCCTCCTGCCAGACACAGCCCTGTAAAGGTGTCCTTCTCCCCCTGACTTTCCTCTACTTGGGACTCAACCTCAGGACGACCCTGTCTGGGTCCTGCCTGACGTTTCCACCTGCTCCTTCCCACTCATCCCTCCCTGGATCTCTCTCTCTGTTGCCTGCTTGTCCTTTCTCTCTTCCCAGAAGGGGCATGCTGCAGGGTGGGATGTGATGGAGGTTGTAAAAAGGGGTTTTCTGTTGTCCCTGTTTTTTGCAGAGTTTCACACATGGCTGGCTATCATTTCCTTTTACAGTGTGCTACAAGCTGAAGCCACTCTCATAACTTCTACCTGGTTTTCCCCTGCCAGCATTGGAGGCTAAATATAAGCTCTTGGAGCTGGCCCTGCGTCCCTGCCCATATCTGGCAGCGCCGGGTGTTCCACCGCGGTTTCACACAGCCGATGCTTTTCACGAACTTGGCAGCTGAAGAGAGCCACTTCTCCCCGAGTAAGCTGTGTTCATTTCTAAAGGAACAGCAAACACATTGCCAGTTTGCAGTGCAAAGGGCTATGTTGCAATTTTCTTTTGAGTGCCTAGGTTCCACTCAGCCTCTGGGAAGAAAAAAAAAAGTCACGCCAAAAACTTGTTCAGACAGTGCTGGTTGTTGTCCAATTATTTGTTTGGTAACACTGTGATTTTTTGAGGAAAAGAGTATTTTTAAAGGTTTGGCAGTTTTTAGACAGCATTTAATGTGTAAGGGAAACTTATGGCGGATATTTTAGCATCTTTGCCAGACCAAACATCTGTAGTTTTTAATGAAGAAGGCAATAGGAAATCAGAATTTTAATTCTGTTTTTCAGCTGACTATAAATCAGCTATTTTAAATCCAACCTAGTAGTAGAATTTTTTTTTTTTTTGGTTCCTATGGTAAAAAATGAACAGCCCTAATTCAGCAAAAGTATTCCACAAGAACTAGACATGTCAGCAAACTTGTCCTTAAATTACTTGTTTGCACATTGATATTGATGGCAGATTTAAAAAACCACAGAGATGTGCTAATTCAAAGTACGTCCAGACGACTGGTGGGAGCCTGCTAATTTTCCCAGGTTTTAGGCTTCACTTTCAGTTAGAAGTGTTAGCCTACAGCTGGAGAAGAACAGTTTCAGTTTGACTTGATAAGGTCTCCCAGAGAAA
Source organism: Polioptila caerulea (assembly GCA_013397295.1). Taxonomy (NCBI): domain Eukaryota; kingdom Metazoa; phylum Chordata; class Aves; order Passeriformes; family Certhiidae; genus Polioptila; species Polioptila caerulea. The sequence goes on along the minus strand of VYXF01004851.1, from coordinate 459,223 downwards.
AGAGTGGCTGCAGCCAGCCTGCCCTCTGCTGCCTCACCCCCCAGCCCCTCAGTGGGGTTCAGGCTGGCCCCAGCCACAGCCTCTCGCCAGCCTCTCGCAGCTGGACCTCCAGGCACCAAAGGGAACCTTCATTCTTTTAGTATCTGCAGGGGAAGGGGGTCTCTGGCAACATTTCTCCTGGCTTCAGTTTTTGACATTGGGATAGAAATCAGGAACGGTGAAAAAGAAACCTGCCTCACCGTAAAAATCATGACAGTAGTGAGATACTCACACTATGTAGAGTCATCTTTTATAAGCTGGGTTACAGTAATCTGCCATAATTAAAAAGTAAAATAAATCAGAATAAACTACTACAATTAAATCAAAGTATGGAGTGTTTAAACTGGCATGTTGTATTTAACAGTTGGAGCAGGCAAAAGATATTCCTGCCTACACTTACACAGCCTGAGCCTAAGACTGTAATTTGTTAAGTCATGGTAATTTCGTAACTTTTTGAATTCCCTGTTGATGCAAAAGCTGAGGATTCAACATCTACAGAAGCTGGTACCCTTTGCTGTAGCTTGTTTGTTCTTGGAAATGGTTGATGAGCAAGGTTTGTGAAAGAAAACAGGATGAATGAAAGAAGTATTACAAAGCACTTTGATCAGACTATTTTCCAGACATACTGCCTATATTTTTAGAATGGGCTTGTGACTGGGCAACCTATTCAGAAAGTCATTCTTGAAAATATGAAAAGGTTGATAATTGCAAAACATTGCTGACCAGCTAATACCAGTGATGGTGTCCAGATAAACTTATTGAGAAGAAATGGTGTGAGATAAACAAGTAATTTAGCAAGGACAAGGGCAAACTTCTACATGTTGTTTGGAATAAATGACTGTGAAAACAGGGTAGAAAATGACATGAAGGATCTGTGAATTACCATGTACCACCAACCAAATGCCAACCATTTCATACTGCTGAGAAAAAAATGAATGACATATGGCGATGTATGAACAGCAGTGCCATATGCAAGATGTGAAAAATCATCCTCCCACTCTAAGTGCTGCTGAAAGCCTCAGTCTGAATCCTGTGCCTGGATTTAGGCACCACACTCCACAGAAGATGTGGAATGGTCAAAAGTAAGAGGATTGCTGGAAGTCTGGTAAACATAGTCTGAGGAAAGCTGGGATGAAAATGAAGAAGACTGGGCAAGTGAGTGTGGTACCAAATATGCAAAGAAAAAGAAAATAAATTATTTTCCAGATGCAGTGGATAAATAAGACAGCTAAGTTGCAAAAGGGGAACTCAGGTTAGACATGATGCAAATGCTGCAGTGGTTGTGCAGTGAAACACAGGAGGAAGTAGTCCAAGGAGGAGACAAAGTGCATGATGAAAACTATTTGTTATGAAAGATGTAATCTCATCCTGTGTCAAATGATGTCTGGAGAGTGTCCCCCCGCCTCCGCAACGCTGATGAAAAGTTAAAAATCCTCAGCTGCTATAAACCAGGGAAACTTCATTAATGATGTATACCAGTAAAGGGGCTGTGCCTGAAAAGTGTCCAGTGTAATCACCTTTTCTATCTCATTTCTGCTTTTAGCCATGAGATTATGAGTAATAGATGCAGGGCTACACCGTTAGCCAGAAATCCTTTAGCTTTCTAAAGGTCAGTTAATCTATGATCTAATCTGATGGTCCCTGAAATTAAGTGGAAGCAGTTTAGTGGGCTGTAATGGAGGGTTCTTGGTGTCTGTAGCCTTCAGTTGCTTTGACTCAAAACATCTTTTATAAGCAAAACAACATCTCGGCATGAAATATATTTCATGTATTTCTTCTTCATTTCATGTATTTCATTGCATGCTGAATCTTTCTGCTGTACTTCAGGAAAAATAAAAAAAAAGGCCAACCTGCCTTTCTAGCTATCTGCCAGTTTAAGACAATTCTCATTAAAAACTCCAAAATGCTGTCAGTGCCTTCTGTTCACCTGTTGATATTCCCATCCCTTGGGAGATTTTATGCAGCTGGGGAAGCAGGCAAGATTTACACGAACTTGGCTGCTCTATCTTGACTTGTTCACAGCGGGAGTTGAGCTGCCCTTTTAAGAGTGGAATACTTCAACCAAGCAAGACCAAAAAAATCAGGCAGAAGAAAAGGAAAAGAAAGGCAGAGTTGACTACAGCTTGGCACTTAAAGGAACACTGAAATAGACACGTGATACTTTTCATAGTTATCTGTAAGTCTTTGAGGATTTAAAGTCTCAGCATTGTCACTACTAGTAAATTAAAGATCTGAAAAGTTGTCCCGGTGAGCAGATATTTGATCCCTAAACAAAGCTAATAGTTCATATTTTTGAGTCAGTTTCCCCATGTACTTTCACTTCATGTGTCTGGACTTCAGACTACTTTTCTGCTACTCTTTTAACACATCTGAAAATCCCCTCCTATCTAAAATTACACTCAATATCCACTACTTAGTTTGAGGAATTGAATTTTATAATATATGAACAGGCATAAAAACCCAGCAAAGAAACCACAGACTCAGGTCAGAGAGATACCCTTCTTTTGACTCTGACTTTCTTGTTCTGCATTTCCTCTAGATTACAATGTAGTTTAACTTTCATGGATGTCATCTGAAAATGACAGCCGATGTAATGTGGCTGAATTCTGTTTGTCACTGAATATATTCTGTATGTTAACTGGTAGTGTGATGCACTGAAGCATAGCCTTTAATTAAAGTGCAACAATACCACAGTGCAGCAGCACTACAGTACTGGCACAGCACAGGAACCTGGTGCTGGATATAAAAATAGCTCAAAACGTGTCATATCACTACATGATGTGACTAAGTCAGTGGAGACACTCTTACACTTGAAACCTGAAGTATTACTGAGCACTGATTTTCAGTTGGGAAAGCTGTGATCAAATCAGTGTATGTATTATTCTCCACAAATGAATAATGGCATGAACAAGGACATATTAAACACCTACAGTGCACAAAGCTTTTCACACTGGTTATGAACCAAACACAAACAAAGAAGCTGTGAACTCTCCGGAGCTCTCGTTTTGTTTCCCGTGAAGTCCTCCTGCCTTTTTGCATACAATATGCAGAATTCCCACAAATGCCCTGGTGCCAGCAGCAGAGGGCTCTGATTTTGGGTTGGGACCAAGATGACCACACTTCTGTCCTCCCCTTTCCTAGCCTTGAGGAAAACAAACCAACACAAACTGAAACCACTCCATACTCCACAGTGAGTGAAGGTGGTACAAAACCCAGGGAGATAAAGATGTCTCTGCTGGCACAGGAGCCAGGGAACAGCCAGTGCTGCTTCCCTCCATAACCCTCTGCCATGGGATGTGCTGGTGCTGAGCTTGCAGATCCACCCCTGATCAGGAGTGTCAAAGCTCTTTTCCCCAGGGCTGTGAAACTCTCCCTACGCTTGCTCAGCCAACACAGGGACTACTGGAGAAATGCAACCGAGAACCAACCACCACTCTTATCCCACAGGCAGGCACCTGCTGAGCCAGGACAGCATCGCTCTGGTCTCCAAAGGAGCCAGCACTCCCTAAATGCCCAACATGGGCAGCCCTTTGATTTGCCAGCACAGCTGACGCTGTCAGTGTTGCATGGGGACCATTGCAAAGGTCTCCCTCCAAAACCAGAATCAAACATCCACGGAGAAGCAGCAGCTGGGCTCCCTCTCTACAAAAGGCACGGGATTTGCACATCCTTGTTACATGTTACTGCACAGGCTCCACATCCCACAGCACTGTGCTACGCCACACTGCAGCCCCAGGCATGATTTTAACATCCAGGCACCATAAAAACAGTTTAGGAAAAGAGGCAGTGTGGATTTGGCAAGGGGCAGCGCTGCAGGAATGAGAAAACAGAACCATGCAGTGATGCTTGTCTGCTTGCTGGGAAATGCGTCAGGAAGGCACAAACACACAAAAGAGAGAGAGAAGATAGTTACCTAACATGACGAAGGGGATTCCCAGGAAGGTGGAATTGTATTTCCCACCAGTGAGATTGATGATCCCAGCAGCAGTCAGGGTGGCAAGGGTCACTGTCAGCAATCCTAGCAGGCCAAGCCAGGGTTTGCTGCGGACACAATCCTGCATGGAGCAGCAGAGAATGGCCAAGGTGACCACAAGGACCAAGCTTGTGATCAGGTAGCGTTCTGACACCCTGCTCGTCTTCTGGAAATCCTCCTTCAGCGAAGAGGAAGTGAAAGGATACATTTTGACTTTCCTGTTGGATTTCTGGAAAAGTTCAACAGTGTCACAAAAAATGGATTCCCACTTCTCTGCCACCATGTCATTCAAGGAGTTGATTGCCTGCAAGTAGTAGGTGAGCTGAATGGCTTCTGCAGACTTCACCTGGTCCTTGCTGTGCACAGTAACCCCACCGAGCTGATGCCCATTATACACTTCCCTGCCATCCTTTAAGTGAGTAATCGGATATGTGATTACAAAATTAGTTCGATTAGAAGAACGAGCAGCCTTTAATTCCTCCAGTACATGCACTATGTCGTCCACTATGCATGTCTTGTCATTGTTCAGGATACATATATGGGCAAACGTGTAATTGAAACCAGGTCTTTGAACTTGGATCCTGGTCACTGCAGAGTGCAACTACAAGGGAAAGAGAAATCACACACGTTATTCATCAGTTCATCTTGCACAGTAGCAGCCAGAATGACAGCAGATCCTCACCGCCGTCCCTTTTCTATTTGATCTAAGCAACAACAACAAAAGCTACGATGATTGAGGTATTAATAGCACACTCATTGCAAAACAACCAACCAACCAACCAACCTAAAATCCAACAAAATCCCACAAACCCCCCCCCCCCTTCCCCCATGCATCAGATCAGCAGTATTACTCCCCTATGTCCTTTGCTGGTAACTTTGGCATGTGACATGCACACGTACCAAAACCAACAGGTCCAGCTAAAGCCCAGCCATGTCCAGGGACACTGTTGTGCTCAGGATCACCCAATTACTCTCTCAAGCGATGAACTTAAGGTACAGAAGGCAGAAGAGCACTGTGACCAGGTGTGCCACTTGTGCAGGATGTGCTGGCAGCCTGGCAGTGCAGGGGACCAGCACTTGCTCAGAGTAAAGGACAGGCCACAGCTGCATGCCCTGCACATAGAGACCATTGGCACAGCAGGGAAAAGAGATCTGGCAATAACTAATTTGCCATATTTTCTCCTCCCTCTTTCCCCCATCAGATCCTCAGTAGTCTGAGAGTAGGAAGTAATGGCAGAGGCAGACACTGGTTGTCTCTTGCTCTCTTTGAGAGGTACTGTTAATTAGTGAGGGTCTCCTAACTTTAGGGTTTGTAGGTTATTGTTAGGTCTAGCAGCTCTTAGCGCACCTTTCTTTTTGTTTCTCACCTTTCTGAAATTCGCCATGCCTGAGCTCTGACCCCAAAAATATTCAGGTATTTTTGAACACCAGAAAGGCAGAAAAAATTACCATCTCTTCTTGAAAAACCATAGAAAACTCTTGCAACCTTTTCTGAATGCATTTCAGTCAACAAAGAAGAAACAAGAAATTTAAAATATGGCAAGAGAATAGCCCTAATAGGCTAGGGTTACAATGTTTTTCAAATATAAAATATTGAGTTTGCTAGCATGTATCATTCTGTATGATGATAAACACTGTTTAAATAAATAGAAGATAGTGTACAGGAGAGCAGCAGAACTTATACACTCATCTGGTGGCAATGGAGAAAATGCCTAATAATCCCAGCTAACCTCCTGCATCCACTGAAGCTAAACAGTCATAGTGACTTCTGTGTAGTGTTTGAGAATTATTTGTAGCACACCCCCCCTTCCCCCCATCATTTATATGGTACTATCAATCTGTGATGGGTATAAATTTAGTTATGTTACCTCCACTCTTTGGGATAATGCGACATCATATAGACAAAGATCACAACATTCCTATATTCTCATCTTGTTTCTCTAGTAGCTTGGGGGTGTATTTTTCCACCTTTGAGTAGTTTTAATTTTTTTGACAGAAATAACAGTTCAATACTGACATTAGGAAGATTAAGTTTGAGAAATGAACTGAACTAACAAATCTTTTCACAGTACTGTGAGAACATGATGCCTGGCCATGGTGAAAAGCAAAATTTTCCATTGTGGTGGGAGAAAAAATGTAACTGTCTGTGGAACAGATTAGGGTCTTCTGCACAACTTTCTTCTAAATTTTCTAAACTTTCTTACAAAACAAAATAAAATATTTGCAGGAACATGACAAAGAAATTAACCTCCATGGGGAATACTTCTCATCTTTTCAGTTTGGGGTTGCAAAGCTCCGCTGTTTTGGGGTACAAAATCTATTGCACATGACTACAGTTTGGGGAAAATGCCCTGATTTACTGGACCAAAGACAGATATCTGATTTTAATTTTTTTGCAATGGGAACTACTGAATGGTTTTCATTGACAACAGCTATAAAACAAGACGTCACATAAAGAAACACAGCTGAGGGAAACCAGGAGGAATAGAGAGAATTTCCTGCCTTTATTAGATTCACAATACAACTCCTTCAGAGAGGATCTATGGAGTGATACAATGCAGAAGAAACTAAACTGACATGCAGCTTCTATCAAACAGTGTGTGTTGCTATTTACCCACCCTGCCTCACTGCAGCATTTGCTTCCTTCCACATCTGAAGCACTTTCTTTTAATATTTAGGTTATAAAATAACCTCATCAATCACAGCTATTACTTCATCTTTAGTGAAAGGCTAGAAGCTAAATGTCATACCTAAAATCCTTTCCTCTTGGAAATTATCATTTCAGGCTGAGAAGCTTGTTCTGCAGCAGTAGCCTGGTGCTTCTGAGACCGTGCTGGGTTGGACTGGGCACCGGGTGGGGAGGACCTGCCCATCCCACCTCTCAGCAATGGGGCATTGGGGAAGAGAGGGAAGTGGGGAGACAGCTCTGTGTCCTGGCACATCCTGGCAGCTGGGCAGCCCCCAGAGCTGGCTGCAATCTTGTGCAGTTTAGAGCAGCTATGAGATATATTCTGAGCTTTGCCAGCGACCACAATGTTTGGTCTCAAATTGGCGGCAAACAGCCAAAGAAGAGGAAAACTTGCCATTCCCTCCATCCCAACAAAGTATGCTGAGAACTGCACCAGCATGCCCAAGGATTCAGCACTGGGAATCCTGACCCAGGCTTTTCTTCTCAAGACAAACACAACACTTTATCTGCACTTTTTTCAGACCCGATGCTAGGAAAGCCCTCTGCTGCCTCAGTGCAGGGCAGGGGTGTGCTGCAGCATGGCTGCAGGCTCTCTCTCCTTTCTCCCTTTGCTTGCCTGTGGCAGCTCATGAGCCACAGGATCCTGCCCCTTCCCTGATGAGAGCTGCAGTCCCATGGCACTCTCCTTTCTGCTGCCATGCTGGGAATTCAGCTGCGGCCACACACATTGTTCCACCCATCCAGAGCCCACACTCATAACCCTGGGCGACTGGTTTCCACAGAAAACAGAAGCTCCAAGAGCTTACAAGGGCATATCCTATGAGTTCAAAGGATTGCACAGTCTGCAATTTGGCTTGCCTATGGTACCCCAGGAGATCTCCCAGGAAACTTCAGTCTGATGGTAAAGGCTATTGTGTGATGGGGACATTAGCAATATGCTAATGCATAACGCATATTGCACTCCTCGGTGCAGAGGATTCTAATAGCAAGAAACTATATTCAGAATAAACCTGGCACTTAGTCCTGGGACAAATGACTGACTACCAGATCCTCACTTATCCAGCTCTTCCTATCCTTACTGATCCTATTAGGAGAAAGGGAAATTTAAAGGAATAACAAAAGCTGAATGAATGGTGTTTCTTGAAGGGAGACATGCACTGCTTGCTCATCACTCTCAGCTTTTTCAGCTAGCTAACAGTGCAAGGAACCAAAAAGCAGTTTACTGCTGAGGTGCCAGAGCACTGCAGCATGAGAACTGCACAGCACCACCTAAGCTGCCTCACCACGGTGGCACTCGGTCCCTGAAAGTGCTCATGAAATAATAACATCCACCTCTTCCTTTTGCCATTGTTTAAACAGTGACCATTCCTTGGACTTCCCCTCTCCCTTCCAAAAATGGTATTTATGTGTGTCCTGCTCCACTTTAGATTTCTAGAACAGTGTTTTCCTTTAGACTTTAGTCATTTGCATTTGGCAACATCTTGGTCTTGGTCTTTGCTTACTTTAAGTCCCATGCTCACTTGGTTATTTATTTTAGACAGAGAGGAATGATGGCTTCAACCAGGAGACAAATCCCTTTCAGCAGTTATCTCCAGGTGAGGGCTGTACTGGTCTCACACCTCCACACCAAGCCATGTTTAAGCCTGTGGCACAGCTGACAGATGAGAGGTGATGAAATTGCACTGCCCTGCCAGCTGGTTCTGTCCAGGGGCCCAGGAGGGGATGCCCAGAAGCAAAAATCCTTCCACTTATCCTGGGCTAAGCCATTTGCACCAAGGCCTCAGAGAACTTCCATGGCTGGAAGTTCTTCAAGCTGTTTTATTTTTGCTAGTCCTCCTACCACTGCCACCAGCACAGGAAGACAGGCACTGGGAACCAGAGCCCTGCAGTAGGGTCAGTTTGGGTGGCCTGGGATGGCCAAGCCCCACACTGGGCTCTATGAGACAGTTCTCCACTGTACAGAGCTTGGCACAACTCTCAGCAGTGCCATCAAAGCTGAGCCTGAAGGCAATGTCCTGTATAGTCAGGACAGAAAGGAAAGCCTGTTTTTATTCTTATGTCCCTGCAAAAGATGCAGGAAGCTACAAGATGGGGTGAGAAAAACCTGTACTTGCTTTGTGGAGAAATCCTTTAATTCAAGTGAGAAGGTATTACCAGAATTTTGTTAATTTAATCAGGTAACAAAGAAGTCTGCAGCCTCCCGGTGAAGGAAACAGATCCCTTCCCAGCAGGCATGGGTTAGAAACTGCTGATTCATCTGTAAAATGGTCCAATCCCAGAAACCCTTTAAACTCACATTACATAATCTCCTACCCCAACCAAATCTATGGGCAAAGGGGATGAGGACCCAACCATCAGGGTCCCACCTGGGTCACACCTTGCTGGTGGCACAGCTTTGCTTCCAGGGGAACTCCACAGGGACAGTGACATCAAAATGCAATGTGACCATTCAGTCTTTGACAAGCTCCCATGCCCAGCTCATGAAAACACATCCTGACTCCCTTGGAAGCTGGGTCAATCACAGACACATTTTTAATCATAAGGATGTGTACAACTACCTCCTGCTTATCATATACACCTCAAAAATATATTTGGTTTTGCTGCTGAGCGGTGATATGTGGTGTTTATAGGGAACATCACTCATCATAAGGACTCGACTATACTTTGTACTTGACATACAGTCAATGAATGGCCAATGAGACAAAACTAGCCAGATATATGGATGTCCTTCTGCACTGCAAATGAGCTGGCACGCAGAGATGTTTTACTCCCAGGAGCATCATCTTAGCAAAGCCGTATTATTTTGTTGTTGCTGCTATTATTTGACTTATTTAGTCTTGCAGTCTCCATCTGATGGTTCAAACCCAGTATCAGCTTCACTCTTCAGTGCTGCCACTCTTAAAATTTTTTTGCTGTCATTTACATCAAGTCTGTTTTTTCCCTGAGTCCTGGATCCTGAAGTATTGTGATTTTTTTTTTAACCTCAGCTTTCCTTAAAAAACCAACCAAACAAAAAAAACAAAACTCTGATCTCATGGTTATGGAGGAAAGACTGAGAAGGCTCTGAACTCATTATCCATTACTGTTTAAAATTTTATCACTGTTTTGGGTTCAAGACTGAAAAACTAGAAAGCAGGATGAAGACAATAATTTTAAATATATGCTTCATTTTTATGAGAAGCTGGTTTACTCTTTTAATAATTTTTACAGGTAACTTGTGCCAAGGAAAATGAAGAGGAGAAAATGCCTTTAATGGATAGCTATAAATGTCTCCACTTTTTCTATGATCTCAGTAATCTCTGGCATTTCATACCTTTGCAGTGTATTTTTTTATTCACGTCAAGAGGTGGCCTCAGTCAAAACGTAAAAAGGTTATGAGAGGGAAAAGAGGTGCACAGCTTCCAGCTTAATTTATAAAAAAACCCCACTGTGGGTTCTGCAGATATGGAAAGAATTAAACTTTCAAGAGTGCATTTTCATCAGAAGGTGCAGAGAGGGAGGGCAAGGGAGCCCCTGGCCAGGGCTGTGCCCCGCTGTCAGTCAGAGACCGTGGCTCCAGGGCAGCGGTTCAGAGAGGGTGGTGAGCAGTGGCCTCCTGGCCATGCCAGCCTAGCAAGGGATGAAAAGCATGCACCCAGCCCAAGGAGGAAGCTGACAGACCCTCATGGCTCGTGATAACCAACCAAACAAAAAAAAAGACACAGGGAAGACAACAGGGAGAGCACGCAGCAAGGATCGCTATGAGTAGCTTGGCTCTTTTTCTCAGTCCTACAATCAGGTTTCCTGAAGAGATGCTAAGATACTAATTATGCACGGGATTTATTTTTGCAACTAATTTTTTCAGCTGTCCAAAACACAGTGATTTATCTTTTCTCCAAACAATTTTCAGGAAAATAAAATCTAAAAGTTGTTCAAACTACAAGACATCAACTGAGGGACAACTATTAGTGCTTGAAGCGGCAGATGTGCGTGCATTTACATTTCCATCTATCTTCTTGGCAGCTACAGAAAATCGCTAGATATGATTTTTCTTTCCTAATCTGAAGTGGAGAAGCTTTTCTAATCAATACCATCTTAATTCTGACACCTTGTAAATCTGACTGAATTTGTTCCACTGATAGAAGCCCACTCTGTTTTTTGGGCTGACTGCTGCTGGAGGACAGGATACCTGGGCAGCAGGAGCCTCTCTGCGCAGCCTGGTGTGCGGCAACAAGATCAATTTTTCACGAGGGGGAAAAGAATAAAACTTCGCTCCTGTGTCTGATCTTGCATCAGTTCCACCACGGGTGGCTTTCTCCATGTGCTTCAGATTCCTCCATGAAGACTCTTCCATCTTTATACTGCTTCTCAGGGTGCTCTTGCCAAGGGCTTGTTCTGCAGAAGCCTGAGTGAGGAACAAACCCTTCTGCGCCACAGGGAGAGCTTGATCACTGCAGGTTCACAGCCCACGGTGTTATTGAACAACTGGGCTCCTCCTTCTACCTTCCAACAGGAGAGAGGGGCTTCTCCTGCTGTAAACCCCAACTGAAAGGCAGGGCCTTGTCACAGCTTTTAGGAAGTACAAATGTGGTCAATGTGGAGCCCTGGCAGCTCTCCCTCAGCCCTGTGACACTGCCTGGGGGTGGCCTGCTCTCGGCGGCTGTGACGCAGAGATGTCCCTGGCCTCTGACGCCTGCCCTGCCCACTTGTGTGCTCTCCCTGAGGGGTGATGCCCACAGCACATACAGCACATCCAGCCACCTATTGAAAACAACCTGTCCTCCCTGTGTTCTGTTTGTTAGAGGGGAAGCAAAGTTTGACCTTCCAAGGCAGGAAAGGCAAGGCAACACAGGATGCTGGGCACTCCGAGCAGGGGCTGCTTGGCTGGCAGGGTTGTAGGGAGCATCACACCGCAGAGTGAAGCAAGAAGGAGAGTGCAGGGGCCCTGTCCTGGCCAGTGCTACTGATCAGGGCTAGGGGGTAGTGGGCACCCATGGCATGTGACTGCCCTCTCAGGCACAGGCAACTTTAGGATGTCTCTGCTCCAGGCACTGACCAGTGCCTGCGGGAGAAACCAAACCCTCTTGCCTGCAGGAATCACACTGAGGAGCTGCTGCTGCCGACACCAGGAGCTTGAGGGGGGTTTCTGCACACACTTCCACACTGTCCTTGCAATGTGCTATTTACCTTTCCTCTTCCTTGGCTGTGCCCAGATCTTACCTGTGTATCTTAATTCTCATCTGTTTTCGCATAAGATACATTTTAGCCCTGCAGCATTGTGCTGCTATGACAACAGGCTTGCACTTCTGCTGCTTTCACACCCTTGTTTTTCTTGTATTAGGACTCTTCCCCTCATCTAACAGCCTTGCTCTAAAGACATGACTTCATCCTTTATTTTGTTTCCAGCAGAATGCACTGCATGTTCTATTGACTGTACCCCAAGAAGTGTTTTTAGTGTCTGAGCTACCCTGAGAAGGTGGAGATCTACTACATCCATTGCTAGATCCACAGCTGACTGCCTGTGTCCAGGCATTCAGGAGTAGCCAAAAGTTTCTAAAATAAGGGTACCTTGAGTTACTCAGGATCGCAGCAGACCCAGCTTTTGGCTCCGCTGAACAATCACAATCCACTTCCACTGACTTTGGAAATAATGGTTTAAGTGTGCCATGTTTGTACAGCAAAGCAAGTGGGAATACCACAGACAAGGGAACGTGGTTATTTCTAAACACGGTTGTTTCCTCCACGAATTTCCTCACACGTACAAAGTAAGTGAGGAAATCCGTGAGGACCGTAGACAGAGCGTGCCAACACACACGTTAACAGGAACAGAATAATTAGGGAGCAGAGAGAGGAAATAAAGCCTCAAGAAGTACAAGGTCTGCAAGATTTTGAAGCTAAACTGTTTTGTTCTGCAGTAATCAGAAGTTATGCAGTCGTTAAATAAATGTGTCCTTAAACAGAAACACCTGACTTTACTTCATTTATGTGTACAAACATGTATTTAGTCAGTTATCTAGATCAAATGACGGCCAGTTTATGAGAGAAGCAATGTATAAGCACTTCTAAAAAACCGTAGTTAGTAAAGGTTTCTTTAAGAAAAAAAACCCCTGTCATCTACAGATTTTTATAGAAGAAAACTGCAAATACAATCCCCTTCAGTAAAGCATGTTACATTTCAATCCCTTTTCATCCTTATGTCTTGACATCTTAAGTGGAGTTTTTGCCAAAAAAGTATTAGTACTGTGTTACTGTTATAAACACAGTAATGGAAATGGAAGAGAGAATATTTTTCTGCAAAAAAAGGTAAATCTTTAATTTAAAAAAGTCTTTAGCATGGTGCAGTTTACTCACTGTAAGCATACAGGAATAAACAGACTCAAAAGGATAGGTGTCTCAAATTCTAAGTTAGAACATATTTTCTGAGGTTTAAAAATCTGTCTAGGTCTGTATTCCCAGTGAGTCTGTATGACTTTAACCTAACAAGTCTCTTGCTGCAAGTGAAAATATCACCATGAAATGGTAGGGGGGCTGTTCTAACACTGTTTTTAGGTGGGATTCTAGGTTTTCTTAGACAACTTCTACAGACTTTATATAATCATCTGAACCTCTGCATGATGGTCCACACCAAATATCCCACTTATTTTTGCTTTTCTAAGCACTTATTGGCAATACAGGGACAAAAGCACACTTTCTTCAATTAGGTGTTTTCACCTCCTACCTCTCTCCCTTGAAAGACAAATTTTGAGGAAGAAAACGTCCTGCACACTAACAGCACAGGATGCCAGTTCCCAATGCTCAGCTATAGAGCAGGTACTGCAGCAAGTAAAATTTCATTATTGTCCTCCCACGATATCTCAGTCTCAGGATGCATCTCTTCCATATCTGAGATTCTACCAAGGCTTTTTATTGGAACACCTATTCACAACCAGAGGTTGAGAATATGTTTTGATTTCTCCCTTCTGCAAATGACTATGGCAGCTGGAAAAGCAACATTGGGATGGCAGGCCTAGAATGGTGTAAGCACTTACAGGGAGCTATGAGAACTGTGGATAGAGATTTACACAAAAATAAGAAATAAAAGAGTACTTGGCACCATCTCAAAAGCAAAACTGTTCTGTGAGGCAGCCACACACCTCTCTGCTAATGAGGAGAGACCCTGAGTGGAGCAGCTTGTGCATCCAGCAAGACCTGGGGCTGTCCTGGGAGCAGCCAGCCTGGCGCTGGCAGATGTGCGCTGACAGCGGGAGCCCTTCGGCAGCTCCTGCTCTGGGAGTGCTGCCTGAGCCTTGGGCTGAGACAATCCTGAGGCTGAGCCCTGCCCAGAATCCCTGCCCAGCCAGCAACAAGGTATCGTGCAGCACTGGCAACGGTGACTTTTTCAGGCTGGTGAGGTGCCCGTGAGGAACTGCACTAAGCTAACCAGAGTGTTTTAGAGGTGTTACCACAAGAGTCATTTCGTTGAACAATGAATTGACTTGGATGTTAGACTGATTGACTTTTGACAGTACCGTCTGTGTTTCAGTTTCAATAGCTCAGAGCCCAAAACTTTGTATCCCTTTACTAAGTGACAGTAACAGAAGCTGACTTCTTTGCTTAAATCAGGGAAAATCTCCTTTCCTTGGCAAATTACTAGGAAAGATGTAGCTGCTGAAGGCTTATTCTTTTCCCTCTTGGGCAGATGAAGTGGGATATGGCAGGTAAGGGAACCAATAAGATGTGCTCTAAGAGCAGCCAGCATCTGTCAGGGGCAACCATCCTCCTGTGTCTCCCATCCTCCTGCTTGCGGGTGGAGATGCAGCAACAGCCATGTGGGAGGAGCCAGCGGCCAACCTGACATTTATTCTAAAGCAAAATCTCTCCCATGGGTAGGTCATCCTCCAGAAAGGGAAAGATAAGCAAAAGCTGCCATGTAGGTTCTCTGCCCTGTGTTTACATGGCAGCTTCAGAAATGTGAGTGGGATTTACTCTGTGGTTTCACCCAGGACACTTATTTACAAGCACAGTCCTTTGAGTTGGGTGGCTCTGGACTGCAGCTGGGGCTGCCTTTCCTCCTTTCTCCCTTCCATGCAACTGAACGTGCATAGGAAAACCTTGATGGCCACCTTTCTCCTTCCCTTGGTGGGCCCTGTTAACACAAGATGATGTAGCCCTGCATCACCACAGATACAACAATACTGGGAGCCAGGAGCCCTCCCTCCTGTTCTTTAGCCCCTGGGGCCGGGCCATCCTCTAGGTTGGACAGGCAGCTACCTGAGCCTGCCTCTGCCCACAAACAGAAACATAATCAGGACAAGGAACTTAATCCATTCTACACAAAGCATATTGGAATTGACTAGATAAGCAAAGAGTTGGAAATAATGCATCAGACATGCCTGACAATGTCTAAACAATCAAATGGCGATGGTGTTCATTATCTCACTAAAAGAAAAATAATAATTTTTTAGTGAATTCTGTCTATTAAAAATGAGGCTGTGTTAAGTACTGACAGAACTTTCTAAGTTATACCTCTTTTGCTGACGTGATAAATCTTATGCAGAAGTTTGCCTGCAGAAAGACTGAGTACCATTTATTTGTGTGTCATTCTGCTATTGATAAAACTACAGATCTCCAGAGAAAGCAGTACAGAGAAAAAATCCATTATCATTATTATCCTATGACTGAGTAAATGTGCACATACTGGATGCAAATGCAACTCACAGTGCAAGAAAATGAAGGAATGAAAATAATTTCTCTGGAGTTTTCTCATTTGCAAGTAACATTGCTGTTACTGTACTTAGTGAGTCGACACTCATTAAATGTTTGCTCACTACTGTTGGGTAATGTGACAAAAGGAAAACAGAAAATACTGAGTGGCTCTGTACCACAGTTCTGTGTGTGCCTATAGTGGAAATAAAATACAAATAAATTCACTGTAACAGTTAATTCATTGTTTAGTAAAGAGGGAGGTATCCCTGAGGTCTCTTACAGTAGGTGTTTGCATCTGTTTTTTCATTTTAGAAGAGACACTTCTTGAAGCGATTAAGAAGAATTAACATTAGCTTTTATATGGGCTGACGGTTTGACATTCAGGAAAAAAAAAAAAAAAAAGCAATGCTGAAATCTTTTGGGCTTCCACAAGGCAACAGCAAAAATGTGCAGGATTGAGTTAGCCACATCTCTGGTTAATTCCAAATGTTCCTTTCCTTTTTCTTGAGTGAACTTGACCCTCATAATACTCAAGTTTTTGCATCTATCATCCCTGTTTTTCTTTCCAGGATTGTTCAAAACTACTGGGCTATAAACTAGAGTATCAGCTTCAAGAAACACAGGTTTTCTGACATGTTATATAGTATAGTGAGATGTCCTGTCAGATTGTGACTTGCACACTCCGTGCTGCTCAAATGGGAAGATGCTGCCCGCTCTAACTTGAACCAGCAGCACAGGCTGCACCATGCCTGCAGTCTATAGCTGGGCTGGATTTTCTCTTCATCTATGAAATCAGTGGTGGTGGGCTGGTAGTGGAGGGAAAAAAAACACAACCCACTAAAAATAAGCTGCTGAGTTATGTCATTTGCCTTGATGAGCAGTGAGAAGGTTTTGTGCTACCCCTCTACATGCAGAAGTGCAGTCCAGACACAGCAGTAGCCCCCAAAACCATTCTCGGCAGCCTAATAGACTGGTACCTAACTGTTTTTGAAGTTGGAGTTTATCAAAGCCCGAGATGCCTTAACTCGGGAGCACGAGTAGAGAGACACCGAAAAAATTATTTAAGCAAGCCAGACTGCCCTTCTTGCTCACCCAAAGCAAATAAAAGCAAAACGGGAAAAAAAGAAAAAGATAGGGAAAAAAAAAAAAAAAAAAAAAAAAAAAAAAGGGGGAAAGAGGGGGGGCCCCNNNGAAAAAAAAAAAAAAAAAAAAAAAAAAAAGAAGGAGGAAGAGAGCGGAGCCCGCGGCGCTGGCGGGGAGCGCGGTGCCGGCTCCCCGCGGCGGGCTGGCGTCCCAACTGTTGCAGGGAGGTGACCGGGGAGCTGCGGTGGCAGCGCCCGTGCCGGGCGGGCAGAGCACGGCACTCGCGGGAGGGTCCGTGCCGGCGGGCAGGTGCGGGGAGCGGGGCGGGATGCGGGGTGCCGGGCCAGGCGGGCTGGCGATGCTCGGGGCCGGGGGGACCCGCCGGGGTTACCTTGAGGATGAGATCGGTGTGGTGCTGGTCCAGCATGTTGGCCTTGCGGAAGGAGGTGATGATCACCCGGCCGTACCTCCCAGGCGTCTGCAGGTCGGAGTAGAGCCGGTGCTTGGAGCGGTTCACCGGGAAGAGGCTGTCCACCAGGTTCCTCTCGATCTTGGCCAGGCTGTGCGTGGGGGCCAGAAGGTGCTCCACGCTCTCCTCCACCTGGTAGCGGCTGAAGCTGGCGCCCAGCAGGATGGAGATGAGCACGGGCGCCGAGGCGAAGAACACCGGGTGGCTGGCGACGAAGTGGC
>VYXF01004851.1:430017-441367 GCA_013397295.1 Polioptila caerulea | reverse complement strand
GCACTCCCCGCGGTCCCGCCGCACGGCCACCGCGGCGGCGCCGGCAGCGCGGCGCGGCACAGCCCGCCGGCCCCGCGCGGCTCGAGTGGGCATGTGCGAGCGCCGCACATGCCCCTTAGGGAAAGCGGGTGCCGGCGGCGAGGCTGTCCCTGCCCGTCTCACGGTCCCCGGCCACCCGACATCGTCTCCGGAGCCTCCCCGGGCTGCCCCGGCAGTGCCCCGCGCGAGGAGCCCCGGCACCAGCCGGCACCGCGCCGTGGCCAGGGAGCGCTGCCGCTCCCCTCAGCGCGAACCGGCAGCCCCGGCGGCGTGTGGGGGAGCGCCCTGCCCACCTGTGTGTGGGTACAGACCGTCCCTGCCGGATGCGATTCGGGGGCACGGCTTCGTTTTTAAACATAAATTGTATCTAAATAGCAGAAATGAGCACAAATGCTCTGGCTGTTGGCGTATTTGGGCACGCTGATTCCTAGCGCTGTTACCTGGCCCAAGCTGCTACTTCCCAACCCAAAAGTGTTGGTAATGGGAGTCCAGTTACTACTCAGGCCGGTGGTTTTACAAATCTGAGAAATGGAAGTTTCTGTTTGACAGCTGTTGCATGTATTGCTGCATAAAACAGTAGCGGCTCCCTGTTTTGGTTGTCGATAGGCTGACGGTCACGTTCCCTGTTACATTTCAGTAGTGTCTGACCTAAGCTAATGTTTTGTCATGGACGCTTCATGCCCAAAACCTGGATATCATTCCTGTCTCCTCACAGCTAGGTCACACAGCTTGAATGCCAGTCTCTTTCCATGTTTCACTTGTAACGTGATGAGCAAGTGAGTGGCTTGATTGAGCACGGCCAAGGTCGGTAAGGTCCCGTCATCTCCTGGTTATTCTGGGTTTAACACCCAAGAGCAGGAATCACTCCAAGAGTTTTCTGCCTGTGAGGTCAGTGCAGGTGCATCTAGAGTGCCCATTCCAGGGATGTTTGGGTTTATAACACAATCATGCCCCTGCTTAGTTCCACTCCCACAAAGGTGGGTCCCCACTGCTTGTATCAGTCCTATGTAAGTTTAAGAAATAAAATTTAATTTGAATATATTTTAAAGAACATTTCAAAGGTGGACCTAGAAATAGAAGCGCAGACGTGGGAGAGGACTGGACCCGAGTTTAGGTGGCTGTTCACTCTTAGGTCAGGCCTCAGAGCCCAGGTCTCTTGGCTCCCAGTCCAGCCTTTTCCCCTCACTGCCCATGACTGAACACAAGCTTACTCACCTCATTGTGTGTCAGGGGCATGTTAGATGTGCCTAGTGCTCTACATCATTAGCAACAAGTAAAGAACTTTTGTCATTGCTGCAGGCAGTATAATCTGTGCTGGTTTTTTTGGGTCTCCATTAAAGATATTTTATCATTATTAAAAATGAGTGTAGATTATTAATTGTTTCAGTAACCATCCAGTGGCCAATTCAGAATTCTCCAGGGTATCTCAGTAAAGCTAGTTTGAGGATCTGACATCTAGCCCAGTTCTCAGCACATTAAGCTATAGGTGACCCCAGGAAGACTCAAAGAATTATTTGAGGTCATTGAACCTAACCATTAACAATATATACGCTGTTTTGTAGGGGCATAGAGGAAAAAACTGATGCATCAGCAATTCTGCTGGATGTTCCTCTGCCTTCCCAGAGCAGTGTCAGTTTTACTGCCTGTTTAACCAGCATCAGGCTGCAGTGGAAATTATGTCTTTCCAAAGAGAGTCATAGGATTTCACCTCACAAAATTCTGCCTCTCTTTGGCCCAAGGAATTGCCCTGCCTTTGACTGTGGGGCTGCCCATAGGGGAGGGATATATGGGAGAATGTGCAGCAGCTTGACACGTGCTACTGGAGCTCAGCTGTGTGTGCTGGAACTGCACTGAGTACATTAATGCTGCAAGCACCCTGTGGATGTTACCAAACCAGAGGGGAAAGCTGCATGCTCCTGACTCTGCAGGTAGTGAAATCACCTTGTTACTGAGCATCATTGCACTGGCACTCCAAAAATTGCCATCAAAATGTGTTCTGTGGGAATGTGGTTGTCAGGAGTGGAACAGCTGGAGGCCTCCCACAGCACTCTGTGAAGACCAAAGCCTGGTGAGCTCTCTCCTTTGTTGTAGGGGAAAGCTGGCAGCACGTGCTGCACAGCAAGCGCTGAGCATTGACCTGCTCTGCATTTCTTTTGGAGCAAAATGGAAGGGCAGGATTTCTATCACGTATGTGTGCCACTCTGCTACGGCTCCGAGTGGCGCGTAACAAAATAGATAATGATGTCTCATTGCTCCAGAGAGTTTCCAAACTAAATTAAGAGAGAATGATAGGAAGAGATCACCATACAATGAGGTGCAGATGCTGGGAATAGGGATAATGAGGAGGGAACAATATGATTATGTCCTTTCAAAGCATATGCCTCAGGGTGGCTGCTTTTGGGGACAGAGTATAAAAGGAACATGGGGAAGATGTGACTCAAAGGCGGCATCTGCACAGGGTTCAAGTCTGCTCACAAGAGCAGATTTGTCTGCTGGGGAGCATTTGTTGACTCTCAAATCCCTGCAAAAAGACTGCCTTGACCCATGCTCAGAAGCTGTCAAGGCCAAACAGGTCATGGGGATTAGCATGAGGCCATGGTGTCATGCCCAGGGCCTGCAAGGCCTTGGTGGGTTCAAGCAACCCACAGCCCAGGCCAGAGTGCTTTAGGATAACTTGAACATCCAGAAATGAGCATATCTTTGTACATCTGCTCAAGTCTTGTTACGACGGGAAGTGTTAAAACTAATGTGAGAGGAAGAAGTTGGCAAGGTTTTATTCAAAATAACTTCTTTCTCCTACCTCCCCAAAAGTGGTCCAATGAAAGAATAAACTGAGAGAAATGATGGACAAGGGGATTCCTGATGAGTAACTACCAATGAGTGAGGAGGGCCTAGGGGAAAGGAAAGGTGTCAGGAGCAGCTGGGATGGCTGTAGGAGGTATGCAGAGAATCAGGATTTTGCATTGTTTAGTTAGGCATGAGGAACAACAGAAGATATTTTAGGAGCATGTGCAGGGGATTTAGTGCTGCGAATGGGGAATGTTTTTTGCAACAGGGCGCTGAGCAAAGCATACTGCAGGTTCCAGCTGGAGCTTGGAGAGAATGAGGTTACCCGCAGTGAGGAGATGGGTAACAAAGACTTTTTTTTTTTTTTTTCCAAAGGGAACTAAAAAGAAAAATGTCAAGGAGAGTTTAATAATTATGGTTAGACTCTTAAGGGTTGCAAGACTTTTTTATTGACATTGGTTATGTTATGCTCATTTAGACTGGCTGAAAGTCTTGCTGGTGACATGGAAAGACCCTGTGCTTTGTGCCAAGGGATCAAGACAACGTGTAGCCAGCCCAGGATGGCTGAGGAGAGAAGTAGCTTTCATTGCATCACCAGACCAAGCTCTGCTCTGTAATTCTTGGCCTCAGGTCTGGGACCTGGGCCAATGCCAATTAAATTGGTGAGGGCACAGACAAGGTTAATGATAATCTCCCATTGCTGATTGGTGAGGGATCTGCACAACTTGCAACTTTTGTCTGTTTGCAATTAACAGAAAAGTGAAGCAGAAGGAGGTGCCCTCCTTATTTCCAGCCCAGGTTCTATCACAGTAGGAATATTATACAGAAGTATCACTCTTTTTGCTCATATGTGCTGCACTTCTCCCAGAAGGATGACAATTTTCTTATGCTAAAAAGGGCTTTCTAGAAGCAGCCTTGGGAAATTGAAAGCTGGTCTCAGTGCAGTTAGTAGTTTATATTTGATCAGTGAAACTTCAGTTGCCTCTTTTCTTCTCCTCAGTCCCACCTTCCTTTTGCTGGCGCTGAGGAGTGGGGCATCATGGGCACAAACAACATGATCAGAGCTTAAGAACCCCAAAACTAAGGTGACTTCTTAAACTGTGCAACTAGAGAAAGAAGAAATGAAATAGAGGAACAAAGCAGCATCAAAGCCTGTGTATTCCCTCTCTACACCAGTCCTTTGGGTCATGAAGGATGAGGCTGTTTCTAGAACAGCTGCCTTCTTAACCCAGCGTACAAACCAGGAAGCAATACCCTGCCAAGGGATGGTCCCACATTTTTCAATCTGCATCCACAGATTTCATTGCCAGAATTCAAGATGGCTAATTTCTTACCTCCCTGAAACAGGCTACTGACAAAATCAGTCATGTTGGAATTTTTTCTTCAGCGTCTGTAAGCCCCTAATGTTCAACAAATGGAAGGGAAGAGAGGGACAAAGATGAGGAAGAGCTATGGCTGTGCATGGCCTTTGATGTTGCACTCCCCAGTGCCCTGACGTGCTGCCACCCGTGACAGGACACACACACTCCACACGTTGCTAATGCAGATCTTGGGAGAAATCACAGGAACTGAAATATCTTTTTGCATCTGCTGAAAGGAAAGAAATCTTCCCTCCTGCTTCTGCATGACAACATCTCTTCTTTGCAGTCTGTCCTGTAAAATGCAAATATGCAAATGCTCCTCTCTGGCCTGTTCCTCCAAGTAGATAGAGAGATATATGAAAACAATGTAAATCACCAAGATATACTTTGACAGCTGGCACCTGATTCTTTCCCAAGTGCCCTGGTGGTCACTCTTCGGCAGCTCTTTGCTGATTCATGAGGACTGCTAAGAGAAAGCATGTGTGACATCTTTTACAGAGTGTAATAAAAGGAGGAAAGTGCCCTGTGTGGCTGGAACTGCAGTTCTGTGGTCTGTCTCTGAGATGCTCCATTAGCCTGCTCTTGGCAGTGATGATACAAAAACTGGAAATCCCCAATTGTACCATTAATATGAATAGATTGAAAAAAAAAAACCCTGGAATGTAACAGGGAGTCAGTGAGCCTGTGCTTTTTTTTTTTCCCTTTTTTTTTTTTTTTCTTTTTTTCCCCCCTCTGCTTGTATGAATGCTCAGTAGAGGGGAAGGATGGATCTATTCCCTTGCATATTGGCATAGGCTGCACAAAACCATAGCTCTGCTTTTATTTGAATTCCCCTATATTTTGTTAGATCCAGATTTGCTTCTTAAGCAGAAACCTTTGGGTCTCACTCTGGCTATGTTTTTGGCTCCACCGTCTGATGTTTGTGATTGACCAGACTTTTAATCATGGCCTCTCACCTGTTTATTTTAAAAGAGTGTCTGCTGACACTTCTGCCAGACCTACGGAAAGGCCTTTCCTTCACTAGAAATAATAATGGCCTGATAAAAAAGAGTCCCTCCTTGCAGAAAGATGGATTAAGTTCTTGTTTTGAAATGCAGTCTGAATGGTCCTGATATACTGAAATGTTACAGCTAATATAAGCAGACGAGTCAATTTACAGCTTTCATACTCCATTTTAAGAAACAAAACAAGCGGACTACAACACAATAAATCTGTTTGGTGTCCAGGTCTGGTTGATGTTAACTGAATGCTCTTGTATTAGATAACTGGATGATGCAGCTTTCTAAAAAAATAGAAAATGCACAAATTTTGTCAAGAACATGAGTTTGTCTAAAGAAGAGGACAGACTTAATCAATATATCCTTTGGGAACAACGTCTGCGAACCGATGAAGAAGCATTGCCCTGTGTGTGTGTTACCCTGGGTGCACAATTCAAAGTTCTTAATGGAATAATCCTGATTATTCTGATATTGGAATACTACTAGAAAAGGAATTATAATATTCAGGGTTCAAGGGACCAAAATAGAAAAGAGATTTCATTTGTGGATAAATTATTTTAAGAAAATAGGTATTTTTAATTGAACTATCACAGTTAAGTGTCCTAAATGTATGACTTTTCTACTTTAAAGATAAAGCACTGCTTTAAGAGATAAGTTTTAGTATAAAACAAAACATTACCTGAGAGTTTAGTAAATATGTCTGGAGATACTGGAATTTTTGGCAGAGTGTAACTCCTAGAATAGTGTGAATGTTTCTCTTTTGTTTATATGCCTTCATACAAAAATGGGCAAAAGAAGTAGGTTGCAAGTGAAAGCAGAAGAAAACACATGGAGCTATTTAAATAGGTTAGCATCTGATTTCAGATTTAGGAATGAATACATACATATGCACACATAAATGCACATGTATATATGAAGGCACACACATACACTGTATATATGGAATATATGTAAATGCTTATTTATATATATTTTATATATATTTACATAGGCTTAAATAAAAGCAGGAGATGTTTGAGTTGGTTACTAAGGATACTTTTTAATGGTGACACTTTTCTAATAGTAATGTAGAGCAGCAGGGTCACCTGAGAAGGGTGCAGGATTTCCAGTACTGGTGGATTTTAAAAGCAAGCTAGAAAAATGTATAAGGTGTGACATAAGTATTGCTAATCCCACTTTGGTGTAGAAGAATGGACTAGGTATCTTTGAGGACTCTGTCAGACAGCATTATTTTCTGTGACTTCAAGATATGGGCAAGGAATAGGTTAGATGTCACACTTCCCTATCTGATGAAGTATAAGAAAAATAGCCTGTGATTTGTGGAAGCAAAGAGACTTATTACTGAGCACAGTGAACAGCTTCTACTTAGCTCATCTACTTTCTCTTTCAAGAGAAAATGTGGATTTGATGGAAGTCCCTGGCAGAGCAGCCAAGTTGTGTAGACAGGACCAATCAACCTATTTCTCTCCTGCTTTACTTTTTTGTGTTCTGACTTACATCCCCTTTACAGCCTTTGGCTAGGCTTTGTGTCTCTAAAGCTGTTAGTAAAAACAATTATCTAAATATATATTGCAGATGTACTGCTTTGGGACAGCACACTGACTCAGAATTGTCTTCATCCTGCTCTGTCACGTTCTTCCCACCTGCATCTAGATTGTATATTGAGTCATATTGACAGTGTTGTTGGCTATGAAGTAAGAGACCTTCAGTAAAGGACGTTTTAGAAAACCCTGTAATTTTTCTCCAGTCTTTCAGAATGTCTTTATGAACTGGTATCAGATTGAGTAGATTTTAGACAAAACCACAGGGGTTTTGCATCATTTATAGGATGCAGCACAGATGACAGACCAAAGACTGAAAGCTGCTGGAATCAGGTTCTACAACTGCTGTGTTGCTGTAGGCAATTCACTTTTATTCTCTCCTTGCCTCAGTTTCCTCATTTTTAAAACTGGGATGATAAAGGTTGTCTGCCTCTTATAGGGAATGGAATGACCATAATCACCTATTTAAGAGCATTTAGGAAATACGGTATGATAAACCAGTGCAGAGTTTTATTCAGACCAGAGAACTCTTACTGTAAGATCATTCTTAATTAACATTATGCTTTACTATGTTTTATCAACTGTTTTTAAATGTTGTCATTAGTCAAGTAATATAATGAATTGTAAAGGAAAAGTGAGTTTTTCCTACTCTTTAACCAGCCAATTTTCAGCTTTCTATAAATATGGACCCCAGATGGCCAGTGTTACAGCTCTGCAACAGTGCTTTCTCAACAAACACCAGAAAACTGCACCAGGGATGTGTTTGTCAGCAGTTTGGATGTATCTCTGTGCTGCTGTACCTCTGTGCTGCTGTCCTTTCTGTCTGTCACAAACACATCTTTCCCCAGCATTGCTGTGAATACCCATGAATGAAGCCAAGGACTGGCTATAATCAGGAGAAAAATAGACGAGAATCTTCTTAGGACATTTAAGAAGCAAAATAAAAGACAAAACAAAACAGTCACATTATTATAAAGCAAGGGATTTGCCATTCTTACACCACTTATATTAGCACATGTTCACTAAAAACGTACCACAACCATATTAAAACAGCTCCTAAAAATGTCCCATTACTTGGTTACCCCACACTGCCATGTCAAGAATATGCAGGACAGTAGGAGAAGGTTTCTTAGAGTACTGTATTTAGGGTAAGACAACAGTCTGCCTGTTTTTATTTTTAAGCACTGAAAGCTTCTCATGGATTGTACATGGATTGTGCTGAAGAAACTCACATCAGTAAGTCACAGGTGTACCTTTTATGAGCAGGTGAAATGCATACAGTCTTTGAGAGAGGTCAGTTGTTCTTAAGGTATACATTTTCAGTTCAGAACCATCAGATAGTTAAGCATATGTGTATTCAAAACAAGAAAACATCGGATTCCTTTTTCTCTCACATGCTTTTCATAGAACTGGCTTGATTTTCCAATTGTTCCTGATGTTTCTGAGATAAAAAGAGAAGCAGGGAATTATCCTGCTGTATGATGTACATTTGATCTTTATAGGGTTTTTGGGCTTGCTTTCTATGAAAGCTGCATTCCAAGCAGCACTTTCTGCTCATGAATATAAAATTACTTTACTGTAAATGTTACATGTTGCTTTACATTTTAATTGAGGAGCTGGTGTTCTACCTGGGTAAGTGCCCATCAGCATTAGATGACACACAATTAAAGCAGTGTCTAAACCTAATTTTCTAAGGCAAATGTTTAAAATCACATCTGTGCCTATTTTTGGATCAAAACCCCTTATCAGGCTGTACACTGGCTTTCCTTGCAAATCCAAATGTGCAGACCATGGCAGTATGAATCACCAGCCTGCCTCTGATCAGCATTCAGGGTATATTCTGGTTTGTGTATAATACTAATTGAGTTTGGCTTTGCACCTGAAAGCACACGCTTTATTTTGACTGCATGGGAATATCATACAAGGAAAGACTGTTCTATGTTTCAATTAAATTTACTGTACATTTGAGGAAATAATTAAGAGTAATTTTTTTCCCTCAAGGCTGCTGTAAGCTTGCATTTTGGTTCATGGGAGATGAATTCTATTCCTAAAACTAAAATCAGTATTTCACTATCCCGCAATACTTATGTCACAGTAATACTTAGAGCCTCCTCTTGCTGTTCCTGTAAAATTCTTCCAAAATTCAGTAAATCATAATAATCTCCAAAGTCACTATTTGCACATGCTAAGCAGATGGTTCCTAAGAGATGGCTGCTTAAACCACTCTGTATTTAGCATGCTCAGTTTGGGGCTTTGCAATTGCTTTTTTTGGAAGCCAGGGGCTGCTCTGGTCCCTGGCAATTCTGCTAAATTCAGGGAGATTGTTTTCCTGTTTTTTTTTTTCTTTTTTTTTTTTTCATGCATCCTTCTCTGATATGATGGAAAGTGAATTAGTCTGACTGAAATGGAGAGGGAGAGAGGTGCATGAAGAGACAGAAATTTTAGGCAGCTGAGGGAGAATAACGGTGCAGAGGGGAACTGGGACCAGCAGGTGAGATAAAACAGTGAGAGGATGTATCCTGGTCTTGAGGAGCACATTACATACCGGAGTGGAAAATGAACAGGGAGAAGTGTCTTTCATCTGATCACCATACATCATCCCTCTTTGTGTTTCTGTGCCTCTTCTGTTGCCAGAGAAGACTAGTCACAATCACAGTAAAGGGAGTGTTTCATTCTCCCTTGAAAAGTTTCCTTCTTGGCTTCTGTATATTAAGTCTTCAGATCTCTCAATGGGTCCTCTGATAATAATGCATTCAGGGACTCATGTGGGGGATGGGAAGCCATTTGCTTTAGAGACATCTACCCCCAGCCCCCAGCCCCATTCCAGAATTTATATGCAGATATGTATTAAAGAGCATTCATGTTGCAGAGTCAGGCACTGGAATGTCCAGAAACACCTAAATTCAGGTGCCAAAATGACATTAATTTCGCCTTAGTGTAAATATACATTTTACTTGCATGCTGACACATTAGTTTTTTTTAGGATTAAGCCATTCCTTTTGAGGTGTCCAGGGTCAATTAAGGAAGGAGTCAGAGTTGCATATGGAATGAGTCTGTGCCCTGGAGGCCAGACCCTGCGTCATTTGCTGTAGGTGCTGGAATGTAGCTGTGACTGGAATGAGAGGAAAGAAGGTTTAAAGAAAAGACCCCAGAGTTGCATAGCTGTACACCCTCTTGCACATCAGTTTGTCCTGGCCTCTCACTGCTATGTCTGGCTGCCTGAAGACTAAGATTTGAGAGCTGGGAAGCAGAGTTTTGTCTGGGTAAAAGTATGAGGGGAAAGGGCTTGAGTGGAGAAGAACTGCAGTAAGGAGGGTGAACTCAGCTTTGGCTTCTGCAGTTTTTTCTCTGTCTTCTTGTCAGGTCTGGGAGATCCTCTGAGTGAAAATCAAGATAAGTGACACTAATCCCTGGGTCACTGATCTGTAGCCAGAGGTCCAGGTGGCATGGAATGGCCTGGACAAAGGTGAAACTGGCTGCATCTTGATAGAGGAAAGGGAATAGGATATGAAGAGTGGCCAGGCTTTGGCACAATCAAACTCACAAATGCGAGAAAAAAGGTCATTACTTTTTTTCCTGAAGGGAAACCTTCAGTAAGGTGGAGTTCAGGGTCGAGAGTGACTGCTAAGCTGCAGTGTCTCTTGGTAAAGCTTTGTAATTTCTTCCCATTTGCTGTTGCTGAGTCTCTGCTGCTTTCAGCGTTCTTTGGAGATGCCTCCAGCCCGCTGATGCATCAGCCACAGGCTGTAAAGAGAGGAATACCTGGGAAAAAGGAGTCGATTAGTTCTTGTAAGGAAAACAGCGCCTTCCATTTACACTGACTGCGATGTTGTGGGCGTCCCCTTGCCTCCAGTTCTTGGAAAGAGCCTCCCAAGGGGCTCGCTGGCTCTCTGGGGACGCGCTCGGCCAAATCCTGGCCGTGTGACGGGGCCACATCCCCGCCTCTGTCGGGCACCTGCACAAGGCGCGGTCGTGTCCTACGTCCGTATCAGATCCCGAATTTTCCGCTCTTCCTTGCTCTCCTTTCCTCTGCCCTCAGTTTCCCTTTTCACCTCGCCTCAGACCCACTGTGGCTCCTCTGCCGCATTCCCCGAGGCCCCGCGCGTTCGCCCGCGGGAGAAGAGAGGAACGGGGCTGCGGGAAGGGAGGCGCGGGCAGCTCCGGGAGCTCTGGAAGCTCTGGGCACTCCGGGCAGCTCCGGGAGCTCTGGGAGCTCTGGGCACTCCGGGCAGCTCCGGGAGCTCTGGGCGCTCCGGGCAGCTCCGGGGGCTCCGGGAGCTCCGGGCAGCTCCGGGAGCTCTGGGAGGTCTGGGCACTCTGGGCAGCTCCGGGCAGCTCCGGGGGCTCCGGGAGCTCCGGACAGCTCCGGGCACTCTGGGCAGCTCCGGGCAGCTCCGGGAGCTCTGGGCGCTCTGGGCAGCTCTGGGAGCTCTGGGCGCTCTGGGAGGTCTGGGAGGTCTGGGCGCTCCGGACAGCTCCGGGCACTCCGAACAGCTCCGGGTGCTCCGGGCAGCTCCGGGCGCTCTGGGCGCTCCGGACAGCTCCGGGCGCTCCGGGCAGCTCCGGGGGCTCCGGGAGCTCCGGACAGCTCCGGGCACTCTGGGCAGCTCCGGGCAGCTCCGGG
>VYXF01004851.1:332983-429823 GCA_013397295.1 Polioptila caerulea | reverse complement strand
GCGCTCTGGGCAGCTCTGGGCGCTCCGGACAGCTCCGGGCTCTCCGGGCAGCTCCGGGCGCTCCGGGCAGCCCGGGAGGCGGCGGGGCCGCGGGGCGGCGGTGTCGGGCAGCGCTGCCGGGCGCGCCCCCCTCGCCCCGCGGGACGCGGCACCGCGCAGGAGCTGCCGCCGGGCACGGGCAGCCACCTAGAGCACTGGTGTGGCACTTTGGGAAAACCGGCCAAAAATCCCTGAAAAAGCAGCGGGTGGTGCTGGCGCGAGGCTGCGTTAAGCATATGGGTGTGTTACCCTTTCAGCATAGCAAGAATGAAGTAATACCGTATTTCTGCCCCAAAGAAATGGTCCGGTTCTGCTCTGTGGGGTTTTGTTCACCTTCCACATGTATAGGTGGATGGTGCTGCCGAGAAGAAAGGCAAATCCAATCCTATAGAAAAGCAAGGCAGAAGGTGAAAGCAGTCAGGGAGTGCCCAGGTGCGGCACTGGAGTGTAGGGAGTCAGAGGATTCCTGAGCAGCAGCGGCAGCAGCAGAGTGTCTCTGAGCAGGTGTCAGAGCGTCTTGGCAACAGTACAAGATGTCTGCAACTTTCCTTCACTTATGCAGAAAACACGTCGTGTAGGCAGTGCAGTGGTGCGTGAACACAGCAGTGTAGGCTTGGGTTTGAAATATTTGCATGGAAAGCAAAGGCTTGTTTGGTCGGTGTAGGGAGAGTGAAAATTTTGTGACAGAGGCTATGGCATTTCTCTCCCTGGCCATTAATTGGTTGTTACAAATCTGCAGTGCAGTAATTCTCTCTCTCTCTCTCTTTTTTTTTTTTCTCTCCCCTTTCCCTCTTCTTTCCTCTCCTTCCAATTATTTATTCTAATAGTAATATTAGTTTTCAGTGGTGTAGAACATGAACTAGTTTCTTTGGTAACCAAGTCGGTTACACACCCACACGAAGTTAGAATCTGCTCGGTGCAGACATTTTCTCTTTTAGAAAAGATGTGGGTTTTGAAAAGCACAGCAGTAGGGCAGGAATGTATGTCTCAGGGAGTTGTTTCAAAGTCCCATATACCATATGCAGATTTATATGTAAGTCCTGATCTTTTGTTTACACACACATATGGAACTTGAATATACTACCAGTATATTTATTTCTCCAGTGACTTCAGGATTATATACTTCTTGTCCCAATATTTCATTCTTCCCACTTTCTCCCTCACTCCTACCCACTTGTAGAGAATATGTGGCTGTGAAAGAGCGTGCAGTAGGGGTACAGCACAGGTGAATAAGCCTGCAAACACATGCTGCATTTCTTCTTAATTTAATTGGCACAAGTGAAAATTTGCCCCATTTCTTAATCTGCCCCCTGAAATTAGAGAGATGAAATGCAACAGCTTTTGTAGATAACTTCTTTTTAGGGATTTAAGTAGAAAATTGACCTTTCTGTTTTTATTGGATTTTGAAAGCAAATAGCTACATGCAGGATTAAAACCAATTTATGAGTATGAATTCTAACAATTAATGTGACTAATAATCCCTGTCATATTGTCTTGATCATGATCAGTCAAACTTGTAGACTTTTATTGCATTTTCTTTAGTGACACGTCAAATCCTGACAAAATTAAAAGTGTACATTTTTAAACCTACTTCCCTTGTTCTTGTACATGAGGCAAGAAGGCACTAGTCCCTGAGAACTGAAATGCAGCTATAAACAGAGGCTGAACCTGACAAGGACTTTTCATTGCTCTTGTCTGAATGAAGTTTTAAAAAGGAAATAAACAATAAATAGGTAAGAGTGAATTAGAAGTCTTACTTTCTTTCATTTCCTGTTCTGAATCATCAGTTATAACAGCAGGTACGTTTTTAGTTAAATATGGTTTTTATGCTAATGTAATGCCTTTTAACTGCAGTTCTTCCAAAGAGGGAAAAGCCTGACACAAATACAGAGAGCACCTGAAAGTACTCTTATGCAGTACTTCTTTTTTTCATAATAACCCTTCCTGTGCTGCAACAAAGTACATAACATGCAGTACAGTTCTGCACTAGAAATCTGGGAAGGTTACATTTCACAGTTTTCAGGAGCCTGATGGAAATTGAGCTGGATGGTGTGCAGTAAGCACTTTTTACAGTACTGTGTGGTTAAAATTTAATCCATTTAAAATAAAAGGTAATGAAAACATTAATGGTAAGGAAAAACTGACTTGAAGCAAACCGACACTTATTGCTATCTTCCTTTGGGTCCCTTATTGTCATCCCGCGGCCACATCACTTTCCCAAGCCTGCAGGGAATGTTTCCCTCTGGTCTTCTGCACATTCTGCTGTCTCCTCCTGGTGCCAGACAGTCCTTTCTGCAGCATCTTTCCCAGGCTCTTCCTGTCTCTCATTGCCATAGAGACAGTGTGTGCCTGTTAGAGTCACTGCAGAGATGTGCTCACTCGAGCCCAGGGACGGCTGGAGAAGGCAGGCCATGGGCAGACCTGGAGG
This sequence comes from Polioptila caerulea, assembly GCA_013397295.1. Classification (NCBI taxonomy): domain Eukaryota; kingdom Metazoa; phylum Chordata; class Aves; order Passeriformes; family Certhiidae; genus Polioptila; species Polioptila caerulea. Next base: position 427,356 of record VYXF01004851.1, on the reverse strand, counting down.
CTTAGGCTGCCATGGAGAGCATTTTGTGCCCACGTCCTGATCTGTGTAGCTGTTTCAATACAGAAGGGCAACAGGCTCCAGAAATGCTCCACAACTGAAATGAGCTCATGGGGTCCAACCAAAAGGCTTAAGGAACTCATTCCCAATGCCCGGGCTCATCTGAGACATTTCTGTTAAAGATAATGCACAACCTTAGCTCATGTTCTCAGCAGTAACCAAAAGGATACTTAGAGAAGGAAGGCTGGGCTTTTAATACAAGAATTAATCAAGGACTCAAGGAGCCTTTGATTCCTGCCTCTGGCCTGGTGATTCTGTGTGGTTCTGACCAAAATGTTTCCCTTACTTTCTCCCCTTCAGATTAAGCATTATTTTGTTTTCTCCCTTTGTAGTGTGAGAGCCTAAAGCCATCATCCAACCTAATCCCCATGCACATACACATTCCAAATTTGCTCCAGAACATGGCAGTTGCAGCCCCTGAGCAATTCCACAAGCTTGAGTGTCTTTGGTGCCTTGCCATGGACATGTAGCCTCCTACATCCTGAGTGGAGAGGCAGGTTCAGGCCAAGAGGTCTGAAGGTGTGGTCCATCATCAGGTATCCTCAGTCTTGCTTGTAGTAAGTAACATTGGCACTTCAGGCCTAAAGTGCAGTTGGAGCAACAGTAGTGTAGGTACCAAATATTTGGAGACAGTGTTTGCTGAGGATAAGCATCAGCCTTGTTCCAAAGCTGATGTTGCACCTCTGTGACAGAATAGGGTTACTCCTATGGTGGGCACCAGCTGTAGGGCAGAATGCTGTTTCTGGTGCAGGCCCTCTGCCATGTTTGTATGTGGGAGAAGAATTAGTGGGAAAGAAATGGGGAGCAGGTTGAATTGTGCCCTCACTTTCCCCAGCTGGCCATGGCACTGGGGATACTGGGGCAGCACACTGCACCAGGGACAGACCCAGAACATGTGGCATGTCTGTGAGCAGGCGCCTGGTGCAAAGCCCCTTGTCCTTTGCTGGCCAAGTGTTGTCCCTGATGGTGAGACAAGGTTAACAAACATGCACTGAGGCTAATAAAGCTTGACTCTCAGTGGGGCTAATTAGCTTCTCTACCACAACATGGCAAAATGAGTGGCAGCTCTGCAGCTAAATCACCGGGCACAGTCCCATGCAGAGCTGCTCTGCCTTCCTTGTCTGCTTAGGGGGAATCTCCTATTCATGCAGCAGTGGCAAAGTCGTGAGAACAAGTTGCCTTTGAGGAGTTGAGGTACAAAGGTGGTATCCATCATTATTGCTGTTTCTGAAACGATAGCTAAAAATAACAGTGGCCATAATTTACAGATACATTTTTGTATTGATATTCTAACACTTTTAGCCCTGGTTACCCCCATTTTCCTGCTCTCTGTTATTTTCTCCATCTTTTCATGAAACATGTCTTAGTCCACAATAGCCCTTAAAATATATAAGGTTGTGTTAGCATGTGGGCTGCAGTAAACACTGCTGTTACTGGTGGTAAAGAGAAATCAACTTGGAAGAAAACTTGATGCTAGGTGCACAAAGAAGCTGAAGAGAAACTGTGCCTACAAGGTGGATGAGGCAGGGGATGCCTAGGGAGGAAATAGGCTGATAAAAAAAGGAAGGGATAGGGCTCAGTTCCCCAGTTTTTATGTTCCCAGCCTTCTCTAGTGAATTAGCAACTGAAATTTATCATACAGCCCTAATATAGAAAAGCTCCAATGTGACCCTTTATTACTTTTGGGTTTGTGTCTATGTGCTTCTGTTTGCTTATTTACTGAAGCCAGGAATGTCATCCTCACCCTGAAGGCAAGGGATGGAGAATGAGGCTCACTTACCCTCAGTATGTGGAATCCATCTGCATATCTGGTCCCTGGGTCAGGCCTGAGTTTCCTTTGGTTTGGAGCCTCTCAGTGTTTGGTGTTGCCAAACAGCACCTGCTCCGAAGTGAAAATGCCTAATGTCACCAAGGCCTTATAAGAGCTTTGCACTGTTTTCATCAAAACTTGGATTAAGCTCATAATAATGTCCTTTATGTGCTGCAAGTACATTAACACACTTCTCTGAGACAGAGCCTGCTTCCATCACTCTGGTTCCTGTGGCACACAGGAATTATTGCCTCCCAGAGAAGTGTTAAGTGAAATGTCGCCAGGGGATTATCACCTCCCTTTCCTGCATGGTTTTGCTAAACTGAGCAGGAGAAAAGGAGCTCCCACTGCCCTTCTAGGAAGCCTTGAGGAGGAACTCTGGTTTGTAGTTTCTTTTCAATAAAGGAGAATGAAACATTGTTTTGCTGAGTGTTTTTCTGGTATGGAGGGCTGTTCCACAGCTCATTTCCAACACTTCTAGCTGCCTTTGTGGAAAACACTCGGCGAGCCGCTGCGGGCTCTATCGACCTAGCCGGTGTGAGGGGTTTGGAAGCAGCGGCGCGTCAGCCCAGGAAGACTCACCTAGCCTGAAGTTTTCCCTCTCCCCATTTCCTCATATGCTTTAAATTTCCTCATGTGTCCAATGGGGTTTTACTGATCATACATTGCTTACAAGAACCAATGGTAAATTTAATTGCTTGTACCTTTGTACCAATGAACCTTTTGGGTTCATTGTATTTCTAATCTGCCAGCCTCTGCTGCCGGCACAAGCAAGATCTTTTGATCTTGGAGTCTTTCTCACCCTGGTCACTCTCATCTTCCCTAAGATGAGCATGCTGTACTGTGAATTCTAGTTATTATTCTCTGTGATTATTGCCTAATTGTGATTTATGCAAACCAGAGTTACCTCAGACAAGGTGTGTGCACTCCCTAGCTTGTGTACACAGGCTGTTGACAGCATGATGAAAATAGTTGACAATGATATTTTATGATAATTACTAAATTAATTAATCCTGGAACGTATTTCAGATGTGCATGCAGTGGTGGCAGGTCATCATAAGATTTTTTGTATAGCAAAAAATACTTGGAATGAAGATATATGGATTTAGGCAGTGATATATTAAAAACTAATTGTGGTGCAATGCTGATGCCATTTTAAAAGGTTAAGCATTGAAAACTGCATTTGAGCCAAGCTGAAGGGCTTACTTCCACTTTAGCTTGCATTTTTCCCAGGTGCTCCCAAACACACAAGGCATCTGATGTGCAGGAGCAGAGGTGCAGCCCCTGCCTGGGGAGGGCACAGGGGGAGCACCCCGGCCTGGGGCTGGGGACAGGACTGTGAGCTCCTGCACCACTCACTCCTGCCACACACGGTTCCTCTTCTTGCCCTGAGAAAGGATTATCAAATCCTTGGGAGACAAACACACATCATAGGCAGGGGAGGAGATGTGAGGGAGGAGATGTGAGGGAGGTGGGGAAGCAAGGATAACACCATTTCTCACTGTAGCATGGATGTATCTTGTGGTCCATTTAATTGCAGACTTTCTTCTTCCTCCCTGTCTCTACCCTCCCACCCCCTCTCCAGACAACTTGAGTGGGAATTGGAGTGAGGTGAGGGAGATGCTTTTGGGGGTGAAGTGGATACTAAGGAGCATGTGGAGCAAAGCTGAGGAAGAAGCTCCATGTCTAAGGGCACAACAGCTGGGTGTGCTAGGAGAGGTCTAAAGCTGAGGGTGGCTTTCAAGTAGAGCACATAAAACCCTCCATGCAGGCCATACTCGAATTGTGTCCAGGCATACTTTATAGAGGAAAAATTAAGGACATTGACAAGGCAGAGGTGGTGGGGGCTGCAGAAAAAGTCCGTGTCACAGAGGGAGAAGGAGCGTGTGTGAGACCCACATTGCTGAGGGTACAGCTGAGGATTTTGAACCTGGCACCCGCAGGGTGGAGGAAATTGCTTGCTTGTTGAGTTGCAGAACAGACACACCTAGAAAACTTTGGCTTCTTGTAAAGCCTCCTGTGAGAGACTTTATATTCTGTGACTCAGCTCCCATAACTGCTAAAGAGAACAGCAGTGTATTTGTCAATGTCAGGGGAGTTAGCGCATCAGTGCTGGAAAATTGCTGTGAGGTCTTTGGATGGACAGTACCACGAAAAGCACTTAGTCAAAGAATCACTGTAAAAAACACTTAGCCTGGTATCTTACCATTTATGTTTTAAAACAGATTTTTTATATCATATTCAGCAGAATGAGCTAGTGTTGCTGTTAATTTAAAAGTGACTTGCAATATCTTTTCTGGTTTTGTGATTTAAAAAAATGCCTGCTTTGTTTTGCTTGTTGGTTCGGTTTTTTGGGGGATTTTTTTTTAGGTTTTTTTTTTTTAATATGATGTCTTTCTTTTTTGATTTCATTTTTGGGAGACATAAGATTGACCTTGATGAAAATTTGGGTTTTTTTCCTAACATGCGCTTTTATCCTGTCAAGAAAAAAAAGACAAATTATCAACATTTGAAAAAAAAAAAAAATTCTCATAGGGAAACAGTGTATAAATACAGTTTCTGAATTATATTTTTTCTGTTTTTTTAGGCTGTTGAAAATGTTACTGTCAGTATTTATCCTATCTGGAGCCAAATGTAGGTCTTGCAAGTAGTGGGAAAAGGCTGTTTTGTAAAAGGGGAGGTGAGACTGCTCAGGAAAAATGTTCCAGTCAAAGGTGGGCGTGGACCAAAAGCTCACAGCAGGAGAATGCACCATTACAGTGAAACCCAGCCAAACTGCTTCAAAACATAAGCATTTGGTGTCAAAATAAAATATTTACATCTGAACTGGAGTGGAGTTAAAAGTTTTTGTGGTTAGTGAAAACAAAAATTATCATCAGATCTCCTCCTCATCCTCACCAGTGTTTTATTATGTAGGTTATGCATTAGCCACTAAAATATAACCTTTTTCGTCATTTCTAGGTAGGATGAATCCAAAATACAGTGGGTCTGGTGACTGTCTCTTAATGTCTCAAATGCTTTAGTATAAAATTGCTAGTCCCTACTGAGATGAGTGTGTTCTGAAGTGTTGGCTGGGAACATCTGGTAACAAGAAGGAATAATGTTATGAGAAGCAGTTTACTAAATTAGTAGCTTTGTCTCTCAGTGAGAGGTATTTTGATGTTGCTTTACACTTTCTATAATTTGTTCAAACTAAGTTGCATTTAATATTGTCTGCCATGATGCAAGTCGCAAGTGAGGCCACCGCGACTTGTGATGATGATGAAGATGTGAGAGCTCAGATATCTATGTATGTGATATAAAGAAGTATGTGATATATATGTTTAAGAAAACATATATATGTATGTGATATAAACCTATGTTTGAGAAAAATCTGTTAAACTTAAGACCCAGATTTTAGCCACCTGATATACNAATTTGTTCAAACTAAGTTGCATTTAATACTGTCTGTCATGATACAAGTCACAAGTGAGGCCACTGCGACTTGTGATGATGATGAAGATGTGAGAGCTCAGATATCTATGTATGTGATATAAACCTATGTTTGAGAAAAATCTGTTAAACTTAAGACCCAGATTTTAGCCACCTGATATACAACACACCAAAAAAAAAAAAAAAATCTGAATTCGAATTCTGCCTACATGTCGTTGCTGAAAAACCAGAAGGAAAAAGTAGAATGACACCTAGAGTACACCTATAATGATTTAATTTGCTGCAGAGCCATCCATCAGCAAAATGATAACTAGCCAACCCTTTTGTCAACAGAGCACTACAAAATTTATCACTTATGTTGGTAGGTAAACAAGAGAGTTAATGAACCAGAGACAAGCTGGTCATGATGGGCAAGAATTTAGGAATTCTGCATTGTCTTCTCTCTTGTTCATCCTTTCATACCTGTGCTATTTTGATTTGGCACCAATTTTACCCCTGTTTTACACTTGTCTTGCACTGCACTAAATAATTACACCAAGATGAAGGCAGCTGAAAATCAGGCTTGACATATTTCATAGAGTAAATTGCTGGAACCATAGTTAGGACTCTTTAGGTGCTTGCCCTGGTTTTACAAATAGCTTTTTATTTGACCTTTGACAATTAAATTTTCTATGTTTTTGTTTATCTAATTGTACTACCTCCTGGCATGTTATTAGGTGCAATTTATCTATCAGTCAATATGCTCTCATAAAATATTTTGAGATCTCTGCTGAAAGAGACCAGGTAAGTGCAAAATAAAAGTTAGAAGGATAATTCACCTATTAAACTTGCTTTATTCTTTCTTTGGGTTGGGCTTTATTAACAGAATTTTATCCAAAATTTTTAGCAAGTGGAGATGGAGAAAACCAGGAGAGGGTTATCAAGATAATGGGTATTTAAAAAGATTAAAAATTTCAAGAAGTGGTTAATGGGTCTCTTTAGGCATAATATCACACTGAGTCTTTCAAAACAGCTTAAATAAATTAATATTTGCATTAATATTTATTAGTCAGCAAGGTATTCTCAATGTTTCTAACTTGCAAACCAACCATGAAGAAACAGATAGAGTTAAAAAAAGATCCATAAATAATGCTAGTCAGAAAAGACCATTTCCAAGCTGTCTTCATATCTTTTCTATGAAAATTTCAGTCTCAGAAGAAGAAGTAGAATTTGTAAGGTACTTTTCTGAGCTCATGGATTTCTGTGACTGTAAGGTTTAAGATTGCAAGTCCACACTTGAAGGAGGCAAACCCCCTCTTTTTTTTACTAGAAATTCTTTCTTGTATGTGTAACATCACCTTCACAGAACTGAATTTTCTAAATAGAATCGAATTTTCTAATGAAGATGATTATTTTTACTCAGAATTTTTTTTGTCTAGACTACTCTGTAACAACTAACAAACTATAAATTCTGTCCAAAATAATAAACTATAAACTCTGAAGTTTCATTCACTGAAAATTATCCATTACTCTCCTTACACCAGCACCTTCTGGGAGAGCTTTGCAATGGCTGCCCCAAGAAAGTGAGAACATCTGGAAAACTAACCCCAAACTCACAGGTGCCAAGGGAGATCACAGCAGAATCTGGAGACTTGATGAATATATGAAGCAAGGTGCAGGTGTTAATGCAATTTTTTTTAAACAGTTAATGGAGGAAAAATGGATATGCAGCCATCAGGGATGGTAGCTGTAGAAGCTGAAAGAACTAATTTTTATAATGAAGAAAGTATGGAGAAGTATATATATTGTACATGAAATCACTCTAGACATGACTTAAAGCTGCATATTTTTTCATTTAGAAATCAATCCTGCATGCTAAATTGCTGTGGTAACATAATTTCTTTCCTGATTAACGGGGCATTTCTCCTTCTTCAGAAGTCACAGCACTGAAAAAAAACCCCCAGCCAACAAACGCTTTGCTTATTGCAAAATACTGTATTGGGATTTGGGGAACATGCAGGAACTCCCAGGCAGAGGAGCTGGGAGCCCTGTTCAGTGCCAGCTCCGGCTGCTGACCCAGCTTTTCTTCAAGGAGCACTGCAGCCCTTTTGCCTCCCACTCCCAGCCCAAGCTGCAACATAATAAGGTTATTTTCTCCTGCTGGCTGCAAAGGAAGAAAGCAATTGAAAGGGTGTTGTACCTGTGCTGAAATACTTGTGAAGGGCTGATGTAGTATGGGATAGAAGGGTCATTACAGTGTGTAGATTTAAGAAGATAACTAAACTGATGCAAAAGTGATTTTTGTACTTTGCTCATTCTCAAGCTGAAGGCACGTGTTTATCTATAGATCAATCCTGGAAACATGGTTTGTCTTTAACAACGGGAACTTAATTTTGTCTGATTTCCAGTAAAAATTCTCAAGCCCAGCAGATGAATGTCTGATTCTCTGCCACCTCACTCTGTGGGTAGCCACTAAATTTTGCAGAAAACAACCCTTTAGTCTACCAAATCTGACCCTGCAATTCACATTTGTGGCAGAATTTTTGTCTGGAGTATGGACACCACCTTCTTTTTCATTCTGCAAGGCAATGGAGGTTCAGACCACAGGACAGGAGGCACAGTTATTTGCTGTTCTGTCCTCAGCATGGCATATCTTTATGTTTCTCGTTTTTTAACTCTAAGCTGGGTAAAAAGTTGTTCAACTCTATAGGAACTTCTGTTCTACCATCACTAATTCTGGTTTAAGGAGTACAAGTTATAGTCTGCCATGCTTTCCTTGGGAATAGAAGCTTTTGAGGGACACAGCCAGGAATAAATCCTGTCCTTACAAGCTAAAAGCTTCTGAGTGTTGGTGCTGCCAGGCTGCCACATTCTTAGAGGTATCATCACACCCCAGTGGCTGATGATCCTGTCTTGAGTGATTAGCCTACTGTGGGTGGTTGGACATAGGCAATTTCCTTTATTATTTAGCTGTTCAATACAGGAGATAGTGGAGGCCTGAATTTCCATGGAATGAATGAACTTTTAACCCCTCAGCTGACTCAGAATGAGGTAAACCTGTGGGTGGAACAGTGATGTGTGTGAGCACAACACCAGGCCTGGAGAGGCTTTTGTGCTCTGTGCCAGGACCCCTCACACAGGGTAACTCCAGCACAGGGGAAGCTGCTCTCCTGCTGGCTCACAATTCCCTTTCTTTACACAGTTTAGTGCATCATTATGGGTTTTTTTTTGATCAGCCAGGAAGTTGTAGGAAATAAAACCCTTTGAAAAACAAAAAATACTCATCAATAGTTTATACATTGGTTGTGGAATAAATTATTTATGAGCATCACTGCACTGCTCTGTTGGGAAGAGTTATAAGCCCCTGGCTTTGCTTACTAAGTCCTGGCCAAGCCTTCCTTGGTTGTTTCCATTCTCTCTGGCATTTCCTTTTCCCATTGCTTTATTCATAAGGAGATGATTTTTATCACTCTCTGCTCAGCAATAATGTGGTTCCTATCCTTCCTGCAAGAAGAAGTATCTTATTCTTTTTATTACATATAATCATTCTTTCCTTAATTTATATCATGTCATGTATTATTCAGTGACATCTCTTGGCTCTGATTACAGGTTCTATATAATCTTACACACTTCAAAAATGATTGTTTAAATTACAATAAAATAATATCCAGCTCATTTATCTGCTGAATTTGTCTTTCATTTGCAGTTATCGAGGCCAATGCTTTATACAAATGAACTTTCTTGAGGAGCCTTGTAGAGAGATGGAGCTGATGTGCTGGGATTCCTTGAGAAAGAGAAGGAAACAGCTCTGGGAAGTACTACCTGCCTTGAGGGACAGATGTTGAGGTTTGGAGAGAAATGGAACAGAGTCTTCAGCTCACTGGATGCCTGAACCAGGATACATTGAGGACAGTAGGAACAATGTCAAATGATGGCAAATTGTGATCTCAGCAGGTTTTTTAATTCTTCCAAAGGTGAAAAACCAAATGAAGCGTCCTTCTACTTACTGCCTACAGACTCAGAGCTCAGGATCCTAAGGGATACAGAAACTGCCTCAATTCCTCTGCTTTCCTCTGGTGACCTGAACCAGCAAGAGCCAAGCGTGGTTTGGTTTGGTTTGGTCTGAGATGGAAAGAAGACTCATGCAGGAGGTGAGACCAAGGGAAGGGACTTGCTTTTAGGAAGTGGAGAAATGAGGAGAAGCTTGAAAAGCTGCTCTTCCTTGACCCTGATGAAATTAATTTTCACACCTTTTCTTGAGATCAATGAAATCATCTCTGTTATGGTATTTTCCCATCAATCCAGATAGAAATTGCTTCTATTAATAGTTAAGTATTGTGGTAGTGTTATGAAAATCCTGTTGGAAATTGGGCTGCTGTGGTTTCAGCAGTGCACATCCACAGAGGACAGTATATCTGCTACTTTTAACTCCTAGTTTCAGACAAAATTTCTGGTCCTTCTATTTATCCCTTTCCTATATTTTTAGAATATCTATGGTCGTCTCCTTGATCCCAGCTACCTTATTTCTGTTAGAGAGAGAAAGAAATTCCTTCTGTGCTGTTGAACAGACAATAAGCTGCTGTGCTGTCATGCCTGGGCTAAACCCTGAAATAAAGCTACAAGAAGTGCTCAGGTTTTTGTCTTTCTTTGTGAAGACCCACTGACTCAAGGGAAGAGACCTGTGAGGGATTTTTTGGGATACTGTAAGGACTGTGTACAGTTTATTGGAGTTACTGATCCAAGCTGGCTACCCCTTCAGCTCCCTGGCCTCATGAAATGTCCTTATGAAATCACCTCCTTTCCCAGAAAGATCTATTTTTTCTTCCTCCTTCAGTGTCCCTCCACTCAGAAGAGGCTGCTGGATGCTCCCGTAGCTGGAGCAGCTTCTCTGGCCCCCTCTATGTTTGTCAGGAGCTATTTCACAGGGAAATCACTCATTCATGCCTCAGCCCTCCTCCCAGCCAGCTCCAAGTTCAGATGCCTTAAAGTGAATGCAAACCCTGCCCAGAAATTTATGTTGTCTAACTTCATCTTCTCAAGCTAGTGGTACTGGCCAAATGGATATCCATATTTTGTAATTTGGCCCTCTTTTTAATGAATATTATAAAAGCATAATGGCACATACCAAGGAGCGGACATGTCTCTTTCAGGGTTACTTCAATCTGCTACAAAGATACTGCTGCTGTGGGATTTCTGGTCACAGGTCCAGATCTCACTCCAACTTTCTCACTCTTGAGCCCAGTCTGAGTCCCCTCAGATTATCCTTTCTGCACTCACTTGGATTAGATGTGAGTTCAGCTGCAGTGGGCGACCCCTCCCCAGCTTGCATTCCCAGGATGGATCAGAGACCACTTCTAACACTAAATAAATTCTTATTAGCAAAACTCCTGCTGGAAGCTTTTATTTGCTCTCCCAGTACCAGGGAAAATAATAAGTTTCTTACCCTTCTCACACAAACAGTTCCTACAGACTCTTTTATCAAATAAAAGCAAGGGATGGTTTTTTTTCTTGTTGCTTTTTGTTGGAGATTCCTGATTGAAAACCTGCAGTACCCACTCTTCTCTCTGGTTGGGATCCAGCACTGCAGAAACTCATTTTCACTATACTTCAGCTGAAAACTTTAGAGGCTGCGGACAGGAGTTGGAGCAGTCTCTGGATGCTGATTCTTGTCAGGTTTATAGATGTATTCCTAAGCAAGTCGTTTCTGCTCTCTGCAGGATGTTGCTTCTATCTCTAAGGGCTAGGTTATGTAAAAATAATGGCAGAAGCCTGCCTTAACCTGGCAAAAAAATGGAATAACAATTGTTCAATGAAATGCTGCCTTTTCAATCAATCCTCCTTCCTAATTAGTGCTGCATGGTGGAGCTAATTTTTCAATAAAAATGGAAGAAAAAAAAAAGAAAGAACAATTTGGCTGATGATTGATGGGAGAAAACCTGAATACATTATTAAAAGTACCAGTCAGTTGTGTCTAGAGGGGGTTTAATAAAAAACATTTTTGACGGAAATCATAAGACAGGTTTTTCAATATGAATATGGACTTCAATGTAGTCTGGTGTGACTTAGGGAGAGAGGCTGCTCTCACCAGCTTTACTTCATGCACTGTCAAAATTACTGTGGGCCTCAGCAGGCCCTATTGGAAAAAATGTATTTTACTGGGGGTATCCAAGTGTGCAGAGGAGCAGAGTGGGCCAAGTCAGCCATGAGATGTGGTTTTACAACACTAGGAATGAACACAAAGCTGAGTTGATATATCTTAGTAAAAAGGCTGATTGTAACTTATTATTCCTCTTTGCTTGGGCCCTGTTCCTTTCATTCATCAGTAGCTCATTAGTCCCAATCCTCATTTTCAGGGTTGATACAAACTAGGTTGCAATGGTAGGCCCAAAATATATACTAGCTTGCTGTAGGAAGTGTTTCCTGGATTAGGATTCTCTTATACTGCAATATTAACTCAAGCAAATAGCACGGGGTGATATGGTCTTTTGCTACTGACAAGAAAACAGAACTAATAAAACTCATGCACTTATATCCCACAGTGGATAGTGGCCTCAGTATGGAAATAGACATTAAGCCAGAAAAAAAAGTTTGTTTCATCTAGGAGAAAAAGGCAAGACAATTCAAAATAGCCTTTTCTAAGATGGTTAGATTGCTTCATTGTTACAATGTCTTAAGAAATATAGCATTATTAAGAATACCCTAAAAATGTATGAGCTTATGCTCTCTAGTAGCTCCTCTTATCTCAACCTCATTTATTAGGAGGCATCTAGGTTCCCATTAAAAACCCCAAAGAATTCTCTTACCTGGCTTTCATTGCAGTGGTGTGGCATGGCCTGGCCAGTTGGGAGTGGCAGCAGGGATGCTGGAGTGAGGATCAAAAGGAAAAGAGTTAAAGGTAGAAGATTTCCTGTGCCCTTTCTCAGGCATAAGGAGCTGGAGGGTTTTGGTTGCAAGCTCTCATTTTGCACTACTCTCCTTGAGTTTGGATGTGTTGTGTCCATTCATAACTATTTTAACACAAGTGTAAATGCCCCTGTAGTTGTGATGTGTGATCTCACATCACAGCCATGGTTCCTCCCATTGTGAGCCAGGGCAGAAGCTAACTGATTGCAACCAGGCTTTAAAACAATATGTAATTAGATGTAAGTCACCATTTCAGAGCACTGCTACTGACAGCTAGGGGATTAATTCTACCCTTACTTATTAGGCAGATGCTCCAGATTTTTGATATAATTTAAATTGAAGAGAATATTACATGACAGGCATCCCTTTAAAATTTTGCAACTTCTTGGATCTCCTTCCAGTGTTAATTGTAATCCCAAGTGATGAGCCTACCCATTTAACACAAAGTTAGTAAATTGTTCTGCCTCTGGTGAAATGGTAGCTGGATGTGGGGAGTCATTCTGCTGCTCCTCTCCACGTGTGCAGCCAAGGGGGTGGTGAGGGACCAGTCCTGCAGTGGCTTGCGTGAGCTCACTGGTCACAGGGAAAACAAAACCACCTTGTAAACTGCTTTGTCTTCCCCTCTGCTCCATTCTGCTGTTCCTGGATGTTCCTCTTCCCCATTTATTGTAGAAGAAGCTTTGGAGATTTCTCATCTCTTGGGGCTGTGGCACCTGACGTCCTAGCAGCCATTAGAGGTTGTACTTATGAGCTGTAAGACCAAAGCATCTCTTGACAGTGCAACTTGCTGCTGCAACACCATGAGTACTGAAGTCCTTGGGTTTGGGTTTTCAAAGGGCTGGGCAAGCCTTAAGGAGCCATGAAACTCATGGAAGCAGCTTACTTCCAGCAAAGTGTACTCTTGTAGTGCTCATGGGACCAGGACAAGCTAGTTTAGAGGAAGATGACAACATGGATATTTCACTGGGTGGATTTAGAGTTGGAGCTTCTGTTTCTCTTGAAGACACAACATGTTGTTTGTTACTTTCCTCGGGGAGGCTGGGGGTTCACATGTGGCACCCAAGCCATAGCCTGCAGTAGCCACCAGAGGCTGGGAGATGCCAGTGGCATGGGTCAGCAGAGCAAGTGTGGGCGAGCATCCACCCCTCTTTGGGCTGAGTAGTCTCCTGTGAGCAGCTCTGGGACTGTTTCCCCACATTTTTATAGCCAAAAATGATAGTCATGCTACTAGCTGAGAGAGGGGTAATAAGGAACTTGGAGCAGGCAGCTGCATTATGAAAAGAAGCCTTGGCTTTTTCCCTCAGCAACATGCTCAGCTAGATAATGCTGGTGTAGCTGCATTTGAGCTATATAATCCACCTCCATATTGTATTATTAATTCTATAACAATTGTGTTACAATTCTGTACCGTGGATAGCGTTTTTAACTATTTCATTAGCTCAGTGGGACTGGTACACAGAAACAGTTTAATTCTGTAGGATTATAATGAGTCACAACACTCAAAGGAGCAAATTCCAGGATACTAGAACAAATTTGGACACTGCCAGCCTCCTCACAGCACAGGCTTCAGCTAAGATCACTCTGACTAAAATATGCAGCTAAGGCACAGCTGAACGTGACTCATAGGAAATAGTATGCTGACCTGAATACACATGCTGAGTACATGCTGTGGGTGGGCAGCTTAAACGCTTTGTAAAACCATTTCTTTTAGTCCCATTTTTTCCACCAATGGTGAAAACTGAGCTTTAATAATCTGAGTTTCCCCTCGGCCTTGCAAAAGCAATAAATATGCTGTCCCCCCCACCCAACACCATGGGTTTCTCTGTTACAGATTTATGTAAAAAAGCTTCTGCCAAATCTGGTGCTGATGAGTAGTGGGAAGGATTTGCAGCTGGGAGATGTTGGAGGTGGTGTGAGGTAAGGGAGGGGGTTTGGGTGAAGTGATGGGCTGCCAGGGTGGATCTGCAAGGTGGATCAGCTGGGTGGAGGCACAGGCAGGTACCTGCACAGACACACATGCTGCACTGGCTGAATGCTTAGTTTTAAATTATTTTTTAGGTATGATGTCTAAGGTAGATACAGACTGCTCAAAGAAGTCACTTAACAGTGCAAAAATACAAATGCTGATAGGATTATTATGCCTATTAGTTTACAAAAGAAAAAGGTTCACAATTCCTAATCCCTACTTTGAGTTAGAAAAGAGGCATACAGTGATGAAACTTCTTTTATTCCTCTCAGGTCTTAAGCAGCATGAGCACTAGGCAGGCAGGGTGTTTACAGCCTCACACAGCAATTCCCACTGACTGCATTTGGGCACACATTCCACTACAGGCAACGCTTGACTCCTTAAGGGGAATTCAGGGAAAAAGAGGAGCTTATGTTTTCTAGACATTAATGAGAGGGATCTGGCATTAACTGAAAGTAATTGACAACATTAGAGCAATGATAAAGGGCTGGCCTTGTTGCCAGAAAGACAGATTAGAGGGAGAGACATTTTTCTTGCATCCAAGAATTATTCCAGAGGCAAGGAAGTGCATTCTTTCTAAACCCATAGGGATATATAATGGATCTACTTAAAATTTCATATTGCTGCACAAAAATTTTCAGTCTCTGAAACAGTGAGCTCATATTTTTTCCCACTGTGGAAAAATATAGATCAGGATTGGTCTGCAGATCTATTGGAACCCATGGTCTGGAGCTGAGCTCTTGCTGAAGAGAGTCCCTGAACATGTTACCATGACATAGTAAGTTACTGTGTGCCAGCTGAAATACGCTAACTGGGAGAGGAGATGGCACCAATAGATGAAAGATTTTATTTTTTTCACCTTTCTGTTTTTGCTTTTGTGCTAAATACTTACAGAAGATAACAATTTATGAAATGTAATTCCCTGGTGTGGACCCACATCTTTGGCAATTCTGCTGTGCTTAGGCATTTGATTATATTTCATGGACTGAAGGTAATTGGGTGCCTCAAAACAAGAGCAGGACAATGCTGGGACTTCATCACTGTAAGTGTGGAGTGCGTGTTGAGCAACAGGTCTCTCTGAATTACTTAAATGAATACTTCAATTCAGAAAATACTTATATCTGTGGAATCTATACATGTAGCTCATCTAAAGACATCATGTTCATAACTGTTTCTTACAAATAAGAGTGAGGCACTTATCCAGCTTAGGAATATAATATGCTTTGCTCTTAGCTCAGCTTTGAACTTTTGAATCACCAAAATACGTGACTGATTTTAGAACAAAGACACCAAATAAAAAACAGCGAGTCACTGGGATGAGATGGCGTTTACCTCAGCATTCCAGAGAAAGTGGGGATGAAACAGCTCAGCTGCTAGCTGTGGTGTAGAGACTCTCTGCAGAACTCCTTGGTTTCTGCCATTTTTTAGGCATTAAATAAGTTGCTGTTTTTTAAGGGGACGAAGGAAAATCTGATGTCAAACACCTGTACAGAGCAGATCTGTAGAACCAGTAAAGAGTATAATCCATGGAAGTAAGAATGAATGTCATGTTTGGAGGGTGTCACTCCACATCTTTTTAGTGGGAACATGTGTCTCTTATTGGTCTTCTTTGCATGCAGCTGCAGCAGACCTGGTTGACACTACCCACATAGATTTCCAAATAGTTTGATGTAGACTAGGCTAGACTAGACTGGAATAGTTGGAGGGGACTTACAAGGAACATCTTGCCCAACAGCCTGACCACTTCAGGGTGACCAAAAGTTAAAGCACATTGTTAAAGGCATTGTCCAAAGCCTCTTAAACATTGATGGCTCGGGGCATCCACCACTTCTCCAGGAAGCCTGTTCCAGCTTTTTACCACCCTCTCAGTAAAGAAATGCTTCCTAACATCTCTAAAACACATCTAAACCTCCTCTGACAATACAGCTTTGAACCATTCCCACATATGCTGCCATCAGATGCCACGGGGAAGAGATCAACACCTCTCTTCGCTGAGTTTCCTCAAGATTCCTTTACAAGCCTAGGCATCCAAGGGCAAGAAGGAAGGCAAAAGAGTAAATAGTTGTTTAAAAGACAGGTACCAGAGTGTTAAAGTAGTAAGTTTTCCCAGGGAAGAGAGATCCAGAATGCTTTGTGCCAAGATCTGTGGAATTCAAAATATGAATTTATGAATTAATTTATGTATAATGTTCTGTGAAAGTGGGTAAATATAGACTGTTGAAAAAGTTGTACTGATGATACTAAATTCTTCAGAGTACTAAAGTTGAAAGCTGATTGTGCAGAACTGCAGGAAAATATTGCATGGCTAGGGATTGGGCAGTAAAATAGGAAAAAAAAAAGAAAATTTAATCTAAAATGGGACATATTGGAAATCAACAATCCTGACTTCATACATAAGAATGATGGACTAACCTGGCCATTAGCATTCACCCATCTATGGAGGTTGCTGAGTACATGAAAATCACCTCAGGCTTTCAAAGTCCCTGAGCTGCAGATTGGTGAAGGCTGGAGGAGCATTCAGGGTAAGTAGTTTATTCACCTTCCTGTTAGACTTCACTTTAGGTACCTGGTTCTGGCTGCTGTTGGAGACAGAATTTTAGCATCTGACCATCAGTCAGAGACAGGACTGCTGTCATTTCTATTTTTTTTATGTTTTCAAAAACCTCCCTCTTTATTGTGTTTACTGTCTGAGCCACTGAGAAATACTTCTCACTTTGGAGAGAATTCAGAGGAAACAGAAAAAATTATATTCAAATGTATTGGCTAAATTCAAAACATTTAATGGGTTTCTTTGTGTGTATCTGGAGAAAAAGAGAAATGAGATATATTGAACCTGTGATACTTAGAAAAGTACCACTGTTCTGAAAAAGTTCACATATCCTTAGGTCAAGATACATGAAACTGAGTTATGGGTTTATTATACTCCAGTTGTGGCAATGAAAAGATTTATTTATAATTTAAATAATCCATCATAATACTTGCTCATATTTTTCTCTTTTTAGAGTGTAGTCGTATAAGAACATGTACTCAATCTTAGTGGTTTTGGGGGAAAAGATATTTAAAGGGGAAATACCATTCTGTATCTCAGATGCAATAAATGAAAAAGGGTTTTGTCTGGTATTATTTCTCACTTTTATGTCAGACAACACAGTTAAAATGGAAAAAAGGAAATTTAAAAACCTGCATACTGCTTAACACCCAGGAATTTCTGGGTATGTAAATGAAAATACCCATAGGCAAATATCACCAGAAAGTGCTTTGGTAATATTTGCCAAAAATGTATGTGAATTTAAATCTTTGTTTGGAGAGGATCATACAATCATAGCACTGTATAGGCTGCAAGGGTATTTTGGAGTTTGTGTGATTCATCCTCCCTGCTAAAAGAGGGTGACATTAAAGATTAAGACCACATTGCTCATGGCCTCGTCCAGATAATGAGTTTTGAATATTTCCAAGGCTGGTGATCCCTTGAGATTTCTGGACACTGGTTCCAGTGTCTGCCCACTGTCATGGAGAATTGCTCACCATATTGCTTTAACTTGTGCCCATTTCTTCTTGCTCTCTTGCTGTTAACCCCTGCTAAGGGCTTCGTTCTGTCTGCTGTGTCACCATCAGCTGTGGCAACGAGTACATCCCTTCTGAGCCCTCCCTTCCCAGCCTGAACAGCTCCAGCTTCCCCCCAATGTCCTGTGGCGTGGTCCTCTGCCCATCAGGGTGGTCCTCCCTGCACTGGACTGGACTGAGTGTGTTAGGGTTCCTCTTCTGCTCCAAACCACACCCCTTCCCTCCACCTACAAACCCCTGGGCACGAAAATCTCAGTATTAGCTGAAATAGGAATTTCATGCAAAACTTACTGAGCACCAGCCTGGAGCAGCAAGCCCTGAAGGGTTTGACCTGCCTGCCTTGATGTGCAATTTTTGGCACTTAAACACTTGTTGAGAGATGGTCACAGATCATATTTATGAATATGGTTTAAACGTAAAAACGTGAATATTATGCAAAGACCATCTGGTTACTTAAAGGTGATAGTCAGGAAGTATGAATAGATGTGACATATTTTCAAATCAGTTCAATGTCCACGTGGCCACCTTTTCAGAATGGCCAGTGGTGTTTTAGGGTTGCAATAAGGAGCTGGCTTCTAAGCCCCTTTGAAAAATATGTCCTCTTTCACACCCTGTGTTGGGAGACAAACTTGTTTGAACCTCAACATCTAGAAACTAATGAGGATTTTCTCTGAACTTTTATTTCTCTATTTCCTTTTATTGCTGTTTGCTTGTGTGATAAAATTGTTTGAAAAATCAGCCCTGGGCTTACTGAGGTGCTTAAACATAAGCCTAATGGAGAGAGTATCCCAGTGAAACCGTCTAGTTAAATCTACTTAAAATCGGGAATGTGCTTGTACTGTGGGAAGAATTGGTCTTCATCCTTCATATTTAACGAGAATAGGGATGTGTGCAGAAAAGACAGACCTTTGCTTTTAAAATCTTTGGGCTTTTTGTCCCTTGATATAGTAATTTCCTCAGTCTTAGCAGGATATTCCCTTCCACAAGCGAAGTGCAGCATATTTTTGCACATACATTCAAGCAAGATTCCTTGTCTTAAATGTCACTTAATTTTTCAATTTTATTGCAGAATGGGGAAATGATGCTGAATGCAGCTGTCACCTTCAGTGCTTGGCCTTGGCAGGTTTTCCAGCAAGAATGAGTTTTACAGCTTGTCTACCCTCCAGCCCTGAGTTATCTGGAACGGCTTTTTACCATTATAGCTGCTCTGCTGCAATTAAGAGGGCATCTGAGTATTTGGGAATTCCTTGGACCATTAGTTTGAGCAACTCTAATTACACTAGGAAAGTTTTTTGGATTTTTTTTTAATATTCTGTCCTTTTAATTACCTAGAAGCACTTTGAGAGGAAATTATCTGTTTTGTAGGGAAATTTGTGGTTTTGTAAACCCAGCATTTCAGTGACATAACTGTAGCTTTTACCTAGAGCTGGGCAAAATCCATCAGCTTTGTGTCAGTAGACCATTTGTGAGAATTTCCACCATTTCATACAACCCTTAATGTTTCTATGTTGCTGTAGATTTTTTTTTTTTGTCATTTAAAGTCACTACAAAATGCTCTCATTTGCATCAAAATACATGCAAGTAGACACACATCCACAAAGCCAGAATCCAATCCAGAATCTCCTCACCAATCCAAGGCTATATAAGTTAAAAGGAAATTCCTGCTGTTCGGGAAAGACCATCCTGGTTTTGATTTTATTGCATTTTTTTTTGTATACTTCCAAGCTATTTCTGTCCAAAGGAAAGACTTTTGCTTTGATTTTGATGACTGTCAAGAGTTTCTAAGCCTCCACAAGACTACTTAGAGGAGCCTTGCCATTGACATCAAATAGCTTTAGATCCAGGGACGCTCATTCTGAAGATACCAAACCCCATTCTGACTTACTTTTCAAGCTCTGCATTGTAATATTGCTGTTTGCAACTTATCTGTTCTTTCCAAGATGTTTTTCCTCAGCTGAATATAGAATTGCTGATGTCTTAAGCTATAATATGTATAATCGTTAAAAAATATATAAAATTGATACTCTAGAGTTGCCTGTGGGAGCTTTTTATTCTTAATGTGCTTAATAGCTATAAATGTTATCAATAAGGTTTCTAGTAGATAATTATACTGAGACTTTTAGCATGCATTTGAATACTATTTATTATGAGTTCTGAGTCTTAAAATCACAGGTTTCTGTTAGAAGTCAGTAGCCTTTTACTAGAATGGCTTTTTCTGACAGAAGAATTTCCTCCAAGTCCTGAGTAATTTGTCACCATTTCAGTGATAATGAAATTTGCAGAAGTAGTTCATTCTGTGCTTTCTCAATGCACAGCTGTCAGCCAGATATCATCTGGACAAAGTGTTAAATAAGCAGTATTACGAAAAAGAAGAAAGAAAACTTTGACAGCAAAAGCAAGCTGCTTCTGCTTATCAGACTGGTGGCAGCAGGGCACTCTGCATTCTCAGCCCCTGCACAGTCACTGTGGTTTTCTGCCCCACCAGTAGACAGAAAACACTGGGATTTGGGCAGGAAGAACAAACATGCTTCTCACTGTACCTGGGGCAGCTTTTCCTGAGTCCTGTTCTTGGTCTGTCCTCCATGTCCTCTAACCTCTGTAGCCATGCACAGGTGAAGAGGAGAGTTTCTAGCTTGAAACTGGACTGCAGTGATTTAGAGAGATGTTAGTGGGTTGTGCTCAGGTGACTGCAGAGTCAACAGCTTTCCTGATGGACAGAAGGATCCCACAAGAGGTTATTTCTGCTCTGCCATCTCCAGAGTGAATGTCTGAAATAGTTCTGTCTTTTACTGAGTTCCATGTGTCTGGACAGTCAGCTGAGGCTGCTGACACAGGCTGTGCAGCAGCAAGAACAAGGAAGAATACAAGAAGATCTCTGCTTTCACTACAGGGACAGCCCTAGTGCGTAGGAGGGACAGAGGAGGTGAAAGGCAGGCAGCAGTTAGTCAGTATGTTTGTCCCACAATGCTGTCCTGTGTCAGGGAATCTCATGCCATGGACATATCACTGATTGAAAAGATGAGAGTTGGTTTTCCTTTCCACTGATGGGCAAGTCAGGAGACAGAAGGAAAGCTGGCATATTGCCATATATACATATTTCTGTATCTGTCCATCTCTCTCTCTCTCTCTCTCTCTCTCTCTATATATATATATATATATAATTAACAGGTCAGCTGGACTTAATCTCTGCAGGAGAAAGCCTGTATTGCTTAGTTTTTGAAATGTAAAGAAAAAGTCCCAAGTGGTTGTGTTGGCCAAAGAGAGCCTGAAATGCACCTTCTTTCCTAGGTCAGGGAGCTCATGCCTACCTGTGAACAGTGTGCCATAACCAGAGGATGACCTGGATATCCCCTTGGTCCAGCCAGTGGCGTCTCATGGGCTGCACCACTATGGGACCTCCTGACATCCTGGACATTAGAATCACCCTAAATGGTATGTGCTGCTGCCCAGCTACTTTAACCCCCTCTCAAAGCATTGAGTGTCAAACTTCATATAAAACCAAGTTTTTGCTTGGAAAAGAATTAGATTTTTACCTTTCAGGTAATTCATACTGTTGAATCTTAACCATTGTGAAGCTATATCTGTGATCTCAAACAGGCATTTGGGGAGCCACTTCACGTATTTCCATCATCTTTGGGATAAAATTCATTGTCCTCTGGAAGGCAGCCCTCTCTTTCTGTTGACTTTGCAGGGACAAAACCTGCTCAGTATAGACCAGACTCCGAGGCAGCTTTGTGTGATGGATCTTGCCCTTAGTGTACTGGCTCTCAGTTGAAAGAAAATGGTGATACAACAGGCAGGAGCTGGAAAACATCTAATACCTACTGAGCTTATCCACAGACTAACACATAAAAATAATTATCTCTACAACCTTTTTCATTCTGAGGAGGGCTCACTCCTACAAAGAGCTTAGTCCTCTCAGTTGCTGAATGCTTTCAACAGCAGTCAGTGTTTCTGTGACAGGAGTACACAGCCCTCCCCAGTTTAAGGCCTTTGGTGATCTCACTTCTTGCAACTCAAAGCATCTCTTGTAACGAATGCCCAGAAAGGTTCAGAATTGATTTATAAGTAGACAGAGCATATAAGCACAATTCCAAGAGCAAGGCCTGTTGTTATGGCTGTAAACTAGCTGATAAAATATTAATCCTAACCACTTGAGAGCCATCTCATCAGAGGTGTAATTACTTAATATGTAAAAGTAACAGCTTTGGATATGTAAGGAACTGCCAATTCAGTTATAAGCAAATCACACAAACTACAATGATGAATTTGTGGTGTGAGTGCAGCCTGTGTCATGTCCAAGTCATTGCTCTGGACTACCAGATGTTCCTTTGTACAGCTCATGTTGTCCCTACCGTGTGTGACATGTGACAATGTGTGTGTTCCTCAGTTCAGACAGTGTGGAACAGTAACACACCTCTACATAACTCAGCTTCCAAATGCCATCTACAAGCTGGGACAATGAAAGCAAATGTGTACTCACTTAATGGCAACTTGTCAAATAATGGGAATTTTTGGGGGGATGAAAAAGGGCCCTTTCTTTGGGAAGAGGTGTAATGTGAATTTTTCAGCAAGCTTTTTCAATTTCTGCTCCCTATAAGTATAAAACTGATAACTTAATTCATTTGCAGGAGGAGGAGAAATCATCTTACTTTGTTCCTTGCATTGTAGCTTGCCCTCTCCTGGGCTTAAAAAGATACAGAAGTGGTCTGTCAGTAGGAATGAGTTCTGGTGTTGTATGTAGGGCAATTTTTAAAAAAGCTCTCCCTGTCTCTCCTTTTCTAGCTTTAACTTAATTTTGCCTATCTTAACCAACTTAATGACATGAAAATTAATGTACAGGCAGTCTTGTTCTGAGTCTGCATTTTTTTCCTGCATAGGTAAGGGAAATTGACCTCAAAATATCACAGTTTGAATCATGAGTATAGAAGAGAAACTGCATGGGGAAGAAGGCAGAAAACTTCAGAGGCACAAAAGGAAAGTCTACTGCAGAAAGCAAGGGAGCAGAACCTTTTCCAAAGGTGTGGTAAATATAACAAGAAGTGTATGAGCCCAGCTTGTAAGAAGATGGTAAAAAAACATTTCTAAGCATAGACAAAATAAAAGACTGGGATACATTGCCTAGGGATTATATTACTTGAGATCTGTAAATACAAACTAGATAAGCCCCTGCTAATGATGAGATAGGTGTGGCTAAGCGGACATCAGGGTCTGAGGTCCTTCCAGCCCAGTTCTTTGAGTTCTATGATGTAGACCTTCTTCCTCACCATACAAACATTGCCAAATGGATAGGTTCAAATTAATTAAACCTACTGAATGACATTTCCTTCGTGTGGTACAGTGGTCCATTTGGTAACAGACAATAGAAGTTGGGGTGATGGAGATACAGCATTGCAGCGGGAGCTTGCGTGGTGTGGGCTGTCAGAGCTCTAGCTGGGACTGATTTTGGTCCTTACAGCACCTTCTCAGCCCCGTACCTGAGGGGTGGAGATGAAGAATTACATGTTACTGTACAGGTAAGTCCCATATTTCAAGGAGAGTGTTTACTGGCTATCAGTGAGCAGATCATAACAATTTCTTTTTCCTGAGTTGGTTTGCATGTGAATTTTCTGCAGTTTAAATCTTATATTGCTTAACCAGCAGATCTGATAGAGGAAATCTGCACAATTAAGATGATAAATTTTTCACATCACCTGCCTTAAAGTATATAAAGTATACTTGTTCTGCCATGAATGATTGCTACAAATGATGAATCAGCAAGGATGGGTCCATGTTTAACACTTTGGTTTGTGATTTTTGTTATAATCTCTGACATGACTGATTATGCCATGGCCTGAAGCAATTTATTGAATTAATGAATTACTTACTAATACATGAGTATGATTAATTGAGATGCCTGTTTGGATCCTACTCTGCATAATGAAGCTTGAGCACTGACAGGTGCAGCCTGTGGGCCTGTTTCTGTCTTCCAGGAAATGACAGGGAATCACAGAAATAAACCACATCAGATAAGGCTGCAGGACTGTACTGAGAAAACTCTCATAGAAGGTAACAGGCACCTCTTACGTCAGTGACCTGGAAGATTTACCCCTTCCTGCCCCGTTCTTTTCCTTTTCCTCCTTCAGCTTTTACTCTTTATATACTCAGTATTTGCTGATTTATTGTCACCCACTGCAATGACAAGCCAAGGGTGGCAGAACTGACCAGCTTCTGGAAAGCTGGTGTGGAATTAGGAGTCACCTTCCTGAAAGTCAGGTGCAGAAAAGAGTAACCTTGTAGTGTCTGGTTGAGTTATAATTACACCACTGGGGTTTGTTCTTGAGTATGGGTATTTTCAAGATCGATACATTGGTGTTTTGGGAATAAACAGTCCTGGTCATCTGTTGGATGCTGACTCCTTCAGAGGTAAGTTAGAGCAGTGACTGGCAGAAACTGAGTAGCCAAATATCAATAATATTGTGCCTGTGACATTGCTCACCCCAAGTGTGCAGCAGAAGTCCTGGTGGCTGGATGGACACACGGGATGGCAAGGCTGTACATCCCAGAATGGTCCCCACTGCATTCCTCCTTCCCAGCCCGACCTGCTGAGCCCAGGCTTTGCCATTATGTGGGTGGCATGTGGCTGTGAATGACGAGCCTTTGTCTGGCCAAATTGTTCCCTATGTTGTTCAGATGAATCACGGAGGAGATAACCCAAGAAGGTCAATAAACTGGGCTGCATGGTGGTAGAATACCTTGAAAAAACTTGACAGCTTCCTTCTCAGAGGGGTAATTCAGACCTGCTTTGGTTGAGGTGAATGGTTTAAAGGTGTTTGAAGGAAGAATCTGGTGTCTGCATGCTTTCCTGGTGTATCTTCTGGGGGGCTGAAGAGTGAAAAAGGGGGGGAAAAGGCTGCCTGGCCTAATTCTTTGGCCAGTGTGGAGGATGTGGGTATGCATCAGTGCTGTTTTGCTGAGAAGCCATGTTCTGATAATGAATAGAAAGCTGTTGAATTTACTGCTCCACAGAGCAATGTACCTTTTTCGACAAAATGGGCCATTAACACTTGTGACACAATAAAATTACTCTTTTCTAGACCCTCATTGCAATATCTTAACTTCAGTTTTACTATTTAGAGTTAGCAAGGTAGCTCTGCTGGAGCTAACTCTGAGGATAAGGATGCCAGTAGAGCTGCTGGAAAGGCAATAGAGTGAGGCTGGTGTTCCAGTAGCAAGGCACATTTGGGGTGTTTTGTTTCAGTAGGAAACTGTGTTTTGATTTTAATTGAGAAAACCTCTCTTCCACTGAACTCCTTTTCTTAGGGGGTTTCTGGTAATCCATTTCCTTGGCAGAGCCATTTGAAGCCTTCCCAAGTCTCTGATCTTGGTATTCCACTTGTAGTTTCTGCATACAGTGGTGCTTGTGTTGCCATGCTGACAACACATTCCCCAAATACCCGTGTCATACCTGAGCAGTGGATCTGAAACACTATGGTGTGTACAAAGCGGCTGGGAAGGCCCTTGCAGGCCAGGACTCAGACCTGAGCATAGTTCCCAGTGAATTACACCAGGAGTTTCTGCTCAGAATCCCCTTTCTCCTTCGCTGGCTGAGTCTGAAGCCACAGCTCTGTAGGACTGACTGGTCTCTCAGTTCACCTGGCCCTTGAAGGGGAAGTGTGGTGACGTGGGGTTGGAAATGGCAGGGACAATATGTGGAGTAGCTCAGCAAGGCACACTCCAAACAGCCCCTGAGGGCAGCTGGGGTTCACTGAGAATAACTAAGCCTGAGATGTCTGTGTGATTCATGGTGGCTTTTTGGATCCCTGTCTAAATATCAGGACCAAAAACTTCAGACTCTGCAGCTGTTAATGAAATGATCTCTTGAGAGCAGCTTTGCACGTAAGGGATGTTTATTTTGTGTGTAAAATTTGTAAAGCCATCATTAGCTTTTTTCTTGACCCTTATTCCCAGGATGGTGGAAAACAATTTCATTTGCAAATAGTAGATTTCAAGGTCTATGATTTGAAAAATCTTCTTGAAATGGTAATGCAAGCATTGTGCACTGTCTCTGTGGCCCAGGGCTTGCACGGTAGCTCCCTTATTGCATTAGCACCATTGAGTATTCTTCTCTTGTACTCATTCCCTGCAAAAGAGGTATTGACAGAGGGATCCCTTTGAGTCTTTGAGTTTGCCTGACCGTGGAAAAGCGTTGAGATAGGTATTTGGAGAAGAATAGTGGGAATAATTGTTTTTTCTATTGGTGCAATGTATTGAACAACAGACTTTTTTCACCCTGAGCCATCTGAAATAGACATTGTGTAAACTTCTGGGCTGAACAAAAGATTCAGTTAGTCAGATAAAACAAACTCAAAGGGTGTAATCTGGAGGAAAATGAGCAGAATGCAATAAACAGAGATATGCAGTGGAATAGGAAGACAGTCACGTGGCCATCTATGTTTGGAGGGGCTTGTCCTCTGAAATGGATATGTGGCTGAATGTAATCACTTATTCTGTGTATGTGACCAAAGGACTTGGTCAAAAAAAATTCAAAGTCCCAACATCCTTCAGTTTAGATAAAATACTGTGTTATTAAGATTTTAAGTGCCTACAGTAAAACAGAAGCATCATTTTGAATACAAGTGTTTTGTTATTTTAATATTTATGACTCGAGTGTTTTACTTGTTGAACCATTGAATGACATGATATTTCACTAAATGATATGGTATTTCATAATTTTGCCAAGCTCAAATATAGATGAAATTTATGAGATGTAGTTCAGGAAAGTACATGGGAGAGAATATGGAGAAGGAGAAAAGGAAAAAAAAAATGTTTGGGGACAGATAGTTCTATAAGCTGAAAGACCTGTCCATGAAGTATTTTTGGCCTAGGTTTTGAAGGCTGCATTGATAAGAAGGAGCCATTCTTGGTTTTCTAGTAGGAAGTTGTTGGATGAGGAGTATGGAATTAGTCTGACTGAAGAGTAAAATTTCTGGATCTTGTTTCTGAACAGTTGTGATAGAAATCAAGCTGTACTGGGGCAGCCTCAAAATGCCCTGCACATCAGAAGTTCTGAGAAATTTTTATTTCAGAAACAAGGTTTCTAAAATGAGTGAAATTCAGTCATGCTGCCAGCTGCTCAGAGCAGATGACATCCTGGTCAGCTGTATTTCTGTCACCCAACAGCTGTCTGGAACTCTAGTTAGAGGTTCCCTTCTGGGCTCTGGGTCTCCTGAGTCCACAGCAAGAAGCCTGGAATGCTGACCTGACTCATTACTCTGAGCTGGAGAGCCTGGAAAGCATCACATCTTCTCTCCTGTGGCTGCTTGCCTCTGCAGTCTGTTTCAAATTCCTTAATGGGAACCTGACTTGGACTTGCCAGGAGTTCATCATCCTAAGACATAACAGTCCAAATCTTTGGCCCAGTGGGATGGCATTTACATTCTGAGTGCTCTATAGAGCATAGCTAGTCCTTGCATGTGGCACATTACTGGCTTCTGAAGGGCATTCAGTGCTAAATGGCCATGCAAGAGATTTGTGTGAGACAAAAACTTCTCATATCTACTGCTTGGTCATGAAAAGACACTGAAGTGCACAAATAAAAAGACATAAATTATGTTTTCTGATGCTGTGTTTCTGCTGCATTTCTCAAAATGAGGCAAGGGTTCAAAGCATGCCTGGCACTGAGGTTTGCAGTAGTACTTGGTGGATGCTCATCCCACTGAAACAGCTGATAAGCTCAGAAAAACCACAGGAACATGTGACTTGACCTACCTTAGTTAAAGTCAGCAAAAACAGCAAGAAAAAAGGAAGACCTGAGATTCCTCCAAAGGTGACTCCAAAGTTCCTCTGCTCTCCTGGGACTTTCCTCAGCGTTGTGCTTTTTCCAAGCTCTGAAGTGCAGCTATGCTTTAAAAGCCCGACAGAGCCAGAGGCATTTTTTCCTCTTGCTTTCATTGATTTTTCTTGACATGCTGATGTTGTTTTGCAGACAGAAGTGCTCTGTTGTGGCCTGTGTCAGAAGCAGGAGTGAGAGCCAGTGTCAGCCACAGCATCTGGACCAACCGCTGGAGAATCAAATTCACTTTTCATTCATGAGTGAACCTACTGCGTGGGAAATTGGGGTATGCTGCTTCCGATGGTTGCAGGTTACACACCAGAGTAATGGCATGGGCAAGCTATGAAACAGCTTTCTATATGATCAAATAATGTTAAGGATAATGTTAAGGATGTTTAAGAAAACCCAACAGAAACCAGGGTGCTCAAGCTTGCAGTCAGAATTCTCATTTTGTCCGTGCCTACCCTCTGTCTGTCAAGAAGCCCACCAGTTTTCTGAGCAGCAAAATGTTTCCTTCCCTCTCCCCCTTTTACTCTGTATATGTGATGTGTAACAGGGTGGGTAGCAGGTGTCTCTCAGCTCAAACTGCCCTGCAGGAAGGTTCCATCACGGACCTCCTCACTGCCTGAAGGAAACTTCCTTGCAGGCCAGGGGAGGATACCTGACTGAGATGGTGAACAAGGTCCATTTGTCATCTGCACTGTGGCATTTATTCACAGAGCTCAGGATACCTGACTGAGACAAATCCAAGGCCAGATCTGCCAGCCCAGTCAGTCTCGCAAGCCTCTATGTCTTCTCAGAGCTTCATGGGAACCCTATTGTTGAAAAAAGAGCATTTCATCACAATGCCTGATTGTGCTGCATAATGACAATATCCTATGCTGCAGGGAACTCCCTTCTTCCTAAACCTCTGTGAAGTGACTCAAGGAACTAAAAAGGCTATATTGCAATCAGCTGGGGAATCACTGCTGTCTGATAGCTCTGTAGCATCTGCACTGATTTTCTGGAGGACACTTGATCTCTGCAGGTAATCATGGAAAGAGACCTGGAAGAGAGGAAACAATCTCAGCAGTAGTGGTAGCTTTCTGTGAGGACAGGTAAAACCCAAATGTGAAGAATTAGGAGGAGATGGGAGCTGGCACCCCTTTCCCTCCCTAGGCATGCCATGTTTCAGGGGTGGGATGTGGTCCCTCAGCCAAGGGAAGGTTGCATTGGTTGAAAACCTGCAGCAGAATAACACACAGCATCCTTGAGAGCTGGCTCTCTGATTGCCCACGCTGCCTAAACAACTGCACATTCTCTGAATGGTTTGGCCCATGCCCATTAGTGCTCTCTGAGAGGATGCCCAATCAGTTTGTGAAACAGCTGGCAGCAGCAGCCATGTCCAAAAAGCAGCAGGGCTGTGATTGCTCAAGTTTGTCTCAGCACTTTAAGGAGGCCTCTGCTGCTATTCTGGCAGGCTTTGCACCTTCAGACACCCCACCATGCCCTCACACCTTCCTTCAGGCATGCAGCGAGTTTTGTCTTCACGGCGCAGCAGAGGCACTCTGATTTCACATCAAACTTCACACCCACAGGTTATGCACCAGCTTCTCAGAGTTCTCAGTGAATTTATCTGATCTTAATTCTTCTCATCTGAGTAAATCTGAATCTCCTGTTTCCAAGGTCATGATGGTCCAGCATTTGCTCTTTACAGACCTATACTTAAAGACTGGAAGAAGTTGAGCATATTTGAGTTGATGGATGAGAGTCCTCTCATGCTTGAGTCTTTTCATTCTAGAAAGTTTTCACCCCACCCTTGCAAGGGCAAACTAAATTTTTCCACTGCCAGTGTCAAGTTAGTACAACACTCCTTAGTGAATCTATAACCTGGGCAAAAAAAGGAAAACTTTAGCTATTGGATAATTCACGGCATCCTTGCAGTAGTTCTCAGTTTGTATGTAATACTTTTCTCAAATTTACACTGAAGATTTTCTTGGGGTGTTCTTTATGGTCCTATTTTTGGTAATGTAAGATGCTATTAGTAAGTAAAATGCCACTGCAGAACATGAACACAGCTCATAAAGTGATGATGAGTTTTTGTAGCTGCTTCTTTTAGAGGTGTGTTTGTTATGCTCTGAACTGTTCACCAAGTTCAGAGGAACTCAGAACCACAAAGCATCTTCTTGAGTGCAGTTGGTTTACATTTAGCTTCATCTTTACTGTCTTCCTTTCCAGTTGCCATAATTTCTGGCTTATAGGCAATGCAGGAGAAGGGGGACTTTTCTCAATAGTCAGCCATCATGTTTACTTGTGAAGCTTCTTTCCTCTCTGGCTGCCTGTGCTGCATGTGGTACCCCAGGACTTTGTCTGAGAACTACTGCTGGGTCCTGCTGGCTGTCCCTGCAAGGTACCTGCCCTCCTGTGGGGACAGCAGCAGACACTGGGGCTCAGGGTGGCCCCTCCCTGCTGGATGCAAAGGACTGATTCCACATCTGAGTCATTAATTTCCTTTTATGATGAGACATACTTTGACTTATAATTTATACTTTATAAATATAAATTTATAATTTATATTTTATAATTTTTTATAATTTATACTTTGACAAGTATAATTTATTGAGAAGGGATGGATGAATATTAGCCTGGGACATATTTTGCTTAAGGTCTGTAAACAGCAAGAACAGTTTTGCTTTTGAATTCCTGTCCTTTAAGAAGAACTTGCAGGATAGATTCTGTGGTGCGGTGCCACAAGTGTCATCCTCTACGTCCAAAGATCAGCTTGTTTTTGGAGGGTGTAGTTATGAGAACTAGTAAATCAGTTCCAAATGCACCTACTGCTTCACTGATTATTTGCAGCATCTGAAGGACACCTTGCAGCTTCTCCAGCCAAAGTGTGCTGCCCAAGGTAGGGAGCTCAACTTGTTACCAGCTCCTCCTTCACTTGAAGTTATCAGACTGACCTTTTCATCACCTTTACTAGCAGACATTTGGCTGCTTGCTGCTGAATCAGAAGCTGCTCAGCTGAGAATACCCTGCTTTGTGAGTCATGCACTGTCTCTACAGGCAAACTGTTTAAAGGGCATGGTTGAATGTTGGCTGTTTCTGTGCTCCTTGGGCATCATGCTGCCAAGTGGATTGAAAGGTGTCCGGAAATGTTGCATCATGTATAATTATTTTTCTGAATATCCTTCTAAAGCTACTCTAGCTCTCTGTATTGATTAGCATTGCTCTGTGATTCCAGTTTGTATATGAGGTTGAGGAAATGGTGGGCAAGTCCTCCTTCCCAGTGGATCTTATGATGGGTACACTGACGTGTCAGGCAGTGAGTCATCACGAATTTGCTTGATTTTGTTACATTAGCCTTCATTTTTCTAAGCCCTCCAAGTGGCCATAGCTGCTTCCTTGAGTGACTGACTTCAGAGAAATGTCAAGATCCACAAATTACACACACACAGAAGTAATGCCGTAATGCCTGTCTGTTCCATGTGTTAGCTTCTAAGCTCTGCTACTCATTAGCAGCCAAAATGCAATAGCATTCAGTAATGGGAAAGGTCACATCTCTGTCAAATTATTAGTGGAAGCTTTTAAGTCTAGAAATATATACCTGTATGTAAAATGTATATATGAGTATACGCACATACACATTTATATATGTGTCTGTATGTATGTATAGGGGTGCATAATCCTAAACATTCATGACCAGGATGGATGTTATAGTTACCAAGCTGAAATCAGAAATATTTTGGAAAGTCTAATGAAGCAAATATTTTATAAAGCCATGATGTAACTTTCCAAAACCATGTAGAAGAAACAGTAAAGAATTTTATCATCAAATGAACACACGTGTTTCTTGGGCTTAGCTACTGTAGAACAAGGTGTGTTTTCTCTCATATTGTAATTGCCAGACATCTAATTTTTCAACACTTTATGTTTAATTAGAAAAATTATTCTGTTCTAGCCTTTGCATTCAAGCCAGGTGATCAGTCTGCTGCCAATTTGTTCTAGCACTACACTTGACAAATTCAATAGCTAAAATGCTTTGTGTTTCTGCTACGAAACACGGGCTCTCACTTCAGGCTGTGACTTGCTGAATCAGATATCACAGGCATCTGGCCATGAATCTGGCTATGAATTCCCCTCTAGTTTGGTAAAGTTTTCAAGTCTGGGTTTTTTGATTTTTTTCCCAGAGAAGGATTTTTTTTTCCCCCAAATGCACACAAAATTATGATGGTTCATTTCTTGTATTTCAAACAGAAATAACATCTGTTGGTAACAGCAAGTGTTAACTGCACAGAAAAAGCCAATTATTTGCAAAAATATAGAAAGAATTACAATTCTCTAAAGAATGTGAAGGATTTGTAGGAAGTCTTGCCACTGAAGATGTGAGGATTCTTTCCACAGTGGTACCAGAAAGAAGTGATCTGTACCTTCTTCTAAGCTTATTTGGGATCCAACTGGTTCTTTCTAGTGCATCAAACATTCCTGGTAAGCCTTGCCTTTGTATGAAATAAACTCCTTTCTCCTACAGCAGATTCATTAGAAAATAATAATGTGTCATTAAACTATACATCAAAGTCTGCTAAAATGGATGGTTTACCCTGCTGGTGAGGGGAACGGGCTGTAAACTGGGTGCAGCTCCTTGTAAATTGTGATCAAGCCACCTTTCAACCTTCTCTTGGATGAACTGAACACATAAAGATGCCTTTCACTGCAAGGAATGCTTTTTAATTTTTTTCTTCCTCTTTAGCTCCAGTAATTTTTGAGGTTCTTTCCCTGGGTTTTTAGCTCCAGTAAGGTGACTAGGATATAGGTAGTGGATTTGCACACTATTCCTGAATCCTTGGTGTTTTCAGAACACCCCTGAGTAGGAGCCAGGTGCTTGCATGATCCCTTTGGAGCCCAGCCCCAGAGCACAGGGCCTGGGACCCCTCAGACCAGTGGTTTAGACCTGGGCAATACCATGGGAGATGGAGACAGACACTTTTACCCTCTGCTATGTGGGAACTAAGACTATTTCCTTTTTTATCCCTTAAAATAGCTTCTCATGGACAGTTTATAAAATAACTTTGTTCCATTTCAGAAGATAAAACATTTTCCATAGCGCATGTTTTGGTGGATTCACACAGATATTTTCTCTATAGTGGTCTTTGCTTATGGGTGGGAGAAACCTTCTTAAAGTCTTTTAGGACAGTGGAAAAATAAGATCTGTAACACACTCTTCAAAAATGTGTATGATGTGGACCAGCATATTTATGAGTAATTGGTGAAAATGGCAATATCAATCCTTTTCACACTCAGGTTTATGGAGTAATCAAATGCTCTCATGCAGACACCCTCAGCAAAAAGATGCACGTTTTCTTTGTTTTTGGCTGACAGGTATTTAGATGGGGCAATAGCTTCTCCTGCGGTTTGATGACCATGAATTTAGTTGAAAAGAGCCAAATGATCATTTTGTCTAATACATTTTTACTGAAACACACTTGAATCATGCTACAGGCCTGGATGGTGGCACCATGTATGGGTTTGCACTGTTCTTCACTTGGCTTTGCCAGCAGTGGCCTGGAAAAACAAAGATGCTCTGCAAACATGCTTATCCTGGGCTATGCATGGCCATGTCAGGCTGCATTTTTACTGCTGTTTTGACCTGAGCTCAGTAGTTCCAAGGTGGAGGGATATGGCTGCAGGCTACCCCGCACCTGTGATGAGCACATAACATGTCTCACGCAGAAAACAAATGATTTTGGAGCTGTCTCCTGGGCGAGTTCCTATAGTAGACAGGGTTATGCACTTATATTAGCACTTCTTTGACTCCTGAGAGGCATAAATACACAAGTGCTATATTACCCTCAGTTTCATGTCACTGATTATGCAAATTATGCCCCCGTTAGTTTACATTTGGCAAGTAATTTGCACAGATCAGTGAATATCAGGTGATAGACCCATGTGCTTTAGTGCAGGTAGAAAACTGTCAGCCTGGCTGAATGCTTTTATACAGCTGAGTTGCTTCCAGGTTTAGCTGCTTGCTGGGCTTTGAGCAAGCCAGGTAGTGCTTATCCATCCCTTCCCTCCTTGCATCTTGGCCTTTCCCATTTATTGGTTTGTGCCAAGTTCTTGATGAAAACAGGAATGAGATGCATGGATTTAGGCTGATAAAATTAATTTGATGTTAGGGCTCTAAACGTATGCCATTGGATAGCAGTGGGATTTAAATCAGTGATTTGTAATTGTTAAGCTGGTTAATTTACTGGTGTTCAGATATAAGAGGTGCTCAGTCTGTTTGTAAACACTTGAGTTAAAGGTTTCTGTTTTGTTTTGTTTTTAGCTGAGAAATCCAGCCTTCCACTAAGCTCTACTTAAAAGTGGATTATCTCTATTTTGAAGACCAGGAATAAGTTACCCAAAGACAAGTTGACCTATTACTTGCTGTACTGGTGAGTTCCAGAGGACTTTTAAAAGAGCATTTGATATTGGTCTGATTTCTCTTGAATTATCAAGCAGGCTATGGGTGAAGTGTTGATTTTATATAGCAGGCCTGGATACTTTTGCTCTGAAAGTCATTGTGACAGAGAGTGTTAGACTCGACCTGCCATGATGAAGCCTTGACTTCTGTTTCCAGGCAGGTGTGAAAAGCCCTCTGGTAATGCTTGCAAATTGCAAAATGTCAAAAGCTGCCTGGGGAAGAGGTAAATACTAATGTCCTGTTCTCCTGACTGGCAATTTGGTACCTAAGCCAAATGGTTTTCATTCCCTTGTCAGTGCCTGAGATTGTGTCTGAGCCCTGCAGAGAGGTGACACGCCTGTCAAATGCACAGGTCATGAAAGGTAGGTGAAGTCTGACAGGCCTGCACCATCAGAGGACCAGGAGCTGATCATGTCACTGCTGAATTCACCCTGGGGTAAGGGAGGAGGGACTCGTGGGGATGTTTGACCAGAGTCCTTCTGTAGTTTTTTAACATCATATCTTAGTGTCAGAGCACTGTTCATGGCTGTTTCTTGAAAATCCCCTTGGATCTCCTTTACATGTGATAAGTGGGAACCAAATGAAGAGGCTGGAGTTTTTTGACAGATTTTGGATGAATTGGTTTTTATGTCAACTGCTAACCAGCCATGCCAGCACAGTAGATTTTGTGTGTGCAATGGAATGGCTGGGTTGTTTAGGTACATTTTTACAGCTGCTAAACTTAGTTTTGGACTACTCATCTAGAAAAATGTTTTGATTGGATAAGCAGGTTCCTAAATGGCACTGCAAAGTCCATGATGAACAAAAAGCAAGGATTTAGGTTATCATAGAATCACAGAATGGTTTGGGTTGGAAGGGATCTTGAAGATGTTCTTGTTCCAACCCCTTGCCGTGGACAGGGACAGCCTGGTTCCATTAGACCAGCTTGCTCAGAGCCCCATCCAGCCTGGCCTTGAACACTTCCAGGGAAGGGGCACCCACAGCTTCTCTGGGCACCCTGTTCCAGTGCCTCACCACCCTCACAGTAAAGAATTTCTTGCTGATATCTAATCTAAACCTACTCTCTCTCAGTCTAAAGCCATTCCTCACTATATTCTCCTCACAAATATTTTCACAACTTGCCTCTTTGTTCTCTGTGGTGTTCTGTCAAGCTTTCTGTTTTGCTCAGAGTCACTAAACAATTTGAAGATTAGGAGTCTGAGTGTATGCTAGAGGAGTTGCATGGGTTGAGACCTAGCTGAAGAATATAGGTATATGGGTTACTAAAATTTGCTCCTGGACATCTCAGAGATGGATGAAGGCACTTCAGTATCATCTCAAGGGGAGAAATGTTGCCACTAAAAAGGCTGGACTACAAAAGTTCAAAGTGCTTCCTGTGCCTTGCTCTGCAGGATGCAGTGGGGCTCAGAGGAGCTCAGGGGAGGCCCCTCACTGCTCTCAGGGGCAGCTTTCTGCCCATCCCATGCAGCCCTTGCTGGCTCCACACAGAGGGAAAATCTGCATGCAGGTCTTTCCTTTCTGCCTCCCATGTCCCTATAAGCGTGCCTGCAGTGCCTCCTCTGGGAGCTGTCTGGGCTCAGGGAGGTGTCTGCCACGGCACACGGCAGTGTCTGAGTTCCGAGCCCTGTGATTGTCACAGTCCCTCTGGCCTGAACGCCAGTAGGGCGTCTTGTTTAATGCAGCTGAAATGCTGAGTGGATGAGGAGCTCTTGTGTGCCTCTTTGCTCTCTGCAGCCTGTTATGTTTGGCATCTTTTTTTTTGTTTTTTTTGTTATTTTGAAGCTCAGTCTCTTGAATGGCTCTAAAAGTAAGTGGCAGTAAAAACAACAGTTTGGGTAATCACATAAGAGAAAGGAGATGGCATTGATTACAACTACTAAGTTGTTGACTTGAGAGTAAACAAAGGGCCAGTGATTGAGGAGGAAATTAGCCATGCCCATTTCAAACCTCATTGATTTCTCACCCCTTTCATCCTGCTGACAAAGAACCAATTGGTTAAAGGCTTGATGGTCCCACCTCTTCCTTCTGGTGTGATGTATCCACATAGTTCTCGCCCTGAACTGCTCTGGCAGAACTCGGACCAGGCTTATTCCTCATCCTCTCTTCTTACTCTGTTTCTCCTAAATGCTTTCAGGCCTTCATCAGTCACTGTGAAGAAGGACACACACTCACATTGTTGTGAGGTGAGAGATAAAAAGAAAGGAAGGAAAAAATCCTTCCAAGCTGTCTGTAGTTGGAGCTGACAGTGACAGCCAGTGACACAGAGTAGAGAAGGTGTATTTTGGTCAGCTGAACCATTTTTCTGTGAATCACCTTCCCTTTTTCATTCAATCCCATTCTGCTCCAAGAAGCCATCAACAAACTCAATAACTCAACAAAAACAAACCATATATCTGCTTGAGAACAGACCATTAAGTCTGTAGCATCCCACTTGTGAGCTGTATAGCTATGGATTGGTTCCATGTAGTTAGGGATCCTGCCAAAGGCTTTTCAGAAGTGACTAACAGTTCTGTGAACATCAGTTTTTGGCACCTGAACACCCACCTCCTGAAAGTCTCATCCATTATACATGCTGCTACAGAGCAGGCAGCCCAGTCCTGCCTCATCAGGGCACTGCTCTGGTTTCCAGGGGGAACAGATTAGGCCTTTATGCTTCTCCCTCCTTGTGATCACTGACACTGTGCCATAAATAGTGTCACCCTAATGTGTAAACCTGCAGAATTTGTCTGGGTATCTCCTTAATCTTTATGGTAAATTAAGTGTTAGGATTGTCTAAAATTAAAACAGACTTTCTGGGGTTTTTTTATTGTTTTGTTTTGTTGTTGGGGTTTTTTTTCAAGCAGAACTGACAAAATTTTATCTTGATGACATTTGATTTAAAAAAACAACCCCTCCCTATAAAGCTGAGTTAATATACATTTCTCTGCATTTTTTTGCATAAGTCTAGCCATTAGGAATAAAGCAAAGTGTGTTGGAGTAAACCAAAACAATCTTCCTTGCTCATCCCTCTCACCAGCAAGCCAATGTTGTTCTGTACAGCCTTTTTTCCTAAACACCAGCGCTGCTGGAGCTGTTGGAAAATCCACCACTGTGTTCAGCAGAGCCAGGAACTTCCCTCAGGTGCTCTGAACCCAATTCTGCAGATGCAGACTTCCTGCTGTGGCAGAAGGAAGACGAGTCTGTCCCAGCTGGGCTGCTCTGGATGCTTCTGCTGCAGACAGGGCCTGTTGGGGCTGTGCCAGGGGATGTGTAACTGGTGCTGTCATCCACATGGACACCAAACACCACTGCTTCCCTGAGACCTACAAGCCCCAGCTCTCACATTGCTCTGCCTGGCTTACAGACACATCCTCCATCCTAGATTTTCCATGGTAGGAGTGAACTTATGGTGCATCCTTCTTTCCTGGTCAGGTGTAGTGCAGTTTTGCTCATACTGTCAGGATGCTTGGAATCCTCTCTGCCTGATGTGAAACCCTGGAGCCTGGAAGTCAAGGTCTATTTTGCAGCTGTCTTGTGCTTCAAGAAGGTTGTTACATTAAGTAAAAGATCATCAGATATCTCAGAATGGACCTCTCTAGTTAGATCTCTCACATAAATTTAATGAGGAATGGCTGGTGGTTTTACAAAGCCAGCTGATAATTATCAGTTGAGCTTGACATTTCTGCTAATGGATTAATACAATTTATTATTATGTGCTGTGGAGAGGACCTTCTGCGTAGAGAAGCCAATTTCACTTTCAGTTCTATGTGAAAGATAATACCCAGCATTATTTCTAGAGACATCTTAATTTAAAGTCACAGATAATTTCAAATGCAATTCAAATTCTTGCAAATCTTTGCTCTTCTGCCCAGTCAAAAATATAGTTATTTGCTTAATTCCACAATTAAGCTGAAAGCATTTCTTCTTTGCAAAATACTCACTGCCCTTTAGAGAGATAAGATTTGAATTCTGACTATCATTAATTCTTCTTATAAACTCCCTCTAACAAAATACATTTGAAAAACACACACATTGCACTTTTTTTTTTTCCTAGCTGCATATATATTCTGCATTCTTTAGTCTGCAGTTCATATCTGGTCTCTCATCTTCCTTATGGAATGGTTTGCTGATAGCTTAATTCTGAGCCTCCCTTCAGTACTGGGAAGAGAAGAAAACTCTTCTAAAAGGTTAAAGTGTTGCCATAGAATGATTTTTTTTTTTTTGTAACTCTTCATGATATTAAGAAAGACCCCAAGCCTGATGGCTGCAAGGGAATTTAGAAGTTCAACTTAAGCAAATTAAATGTTTCAGTGGGAAGGAAGTTTTGATTGTAAGTGGATAAAAACTTGTCAGATAATTTATGGAAAAAATAGCTGTCCTATGCTCTTATAAAACTACTATCTACTTATACCAAGTGGTGAACTGGTCTTGCTGGGATCCCAAGGCTATCGAAAAGCAAAGCCCAAGGAGTCTCAGCAAAGCCTAAGGTATACAGTTATTTTTAAAATAATTGAAATTACAGCATTAATGTTTTTAAAACCTCCATTGACCTTTGATACTCTAAGGTATCTTTACTAGAGTGTTAACACCAGGTGCATTTTTCTCTCTATGGACAGTTATTTTTGCATAGTTTTCATTACTGTCCTGTTCAGATGCTGACTTTTTAAAATACAGTTATTTTCTTGAAATTCCTGCTGGCTCACGCTCCACAAGCTTTGTTGCAGAAGTTTGTGTGTAAGGACAAATTTGATTTATGATACTTTAAAGCAAAATAAGGAGTCCTTCTCTGTTCACATACTGGGAGTTATTGCCAGACTATGTCTACAAAACGAGTAGATTTACTTGACATTCCATGAAACAAGGAAACTGGGCAGAAAATGACATCTTTGAGTCTACAAGAAAAAACCCACTATTTCCTTTTTCTCTTGGAATTCTCTTGGAATTCGTACAAAGCACATACTTGAATGAAACCTGTTGCCTGTTTGTGTGTTAAGACACATCCTTTGCCAGGCAGTCCTGGCTTCTCCTGTTCACCCTGCAAAGTCCTATGATGAAACAGCACTGTTCTGAATGTGAGGTACATGACACAGGTGTACAATGTTGGCAGAATAGTCAATAAAAAAAAAGCCCATATAATTCAAATTAATGCTTTAATCCAGATGTGGCTGTTTGGTCACATGTCCAAACACTGTTTGTCCAAGAGAATAATTTTTTTGATCGGCTTACACAGAACTATCCTGAACATCTAGCTTCCAGTACTGTAGTTGCATATTTTGAGGGTGACAGATTATAAGGGGCTCAGATGTGAAGCCAATTTTTTTTTTCTCAGTAAAGAGGATTAACTCGAGGAATCAATGAATGAAAGGAATGATGGATTTGCCACCCCTTGATATCTTCATAGCCAGGCTGAGTGTCCCTCTGAATGCTAATCAGAGGTGGCTTGGTTGGGTCTGTGGAGGGATAACTGCATGACCCTTGGTTCTGTCAAGAACGGACTGAGCAGAGCTGCTCCAAACGCCTCTTTTAGCCCTGAGATCCAGGAGCTAAGGACAAGGCTCCCTGTTGTCCCCTTTCTGGAGTGCCACTCTGCTGGCACAGTGCCACCAAAGTCTCTGGGTGCCCAGCTCTTGGGGGCAGCCCTGGAGGCTCCTGGCCAGGGGAGAGAGATGAGTCAAAGGATGTTGTGCAGCTGTGACAGGGCTGCTTCTGTCCTGCATGGATGTGTTGGCTCTCTCCATGTAAGAAGCTGTGCCACCTACCTGCATTGCCTTTCCATCTGCCTCCACTTTGTGCTGTCCCTATCAGTGCCTTTCTGTCTTAGTGATTTTAGTTCTCTCCTTAATCATCCCATTCTCCCATACACCTTTCCCTTCCTGCACCTACCACACTCCATGCATGTGACTCACCACCTTCACTCTCCTGTTTCTGTCTGGACTATCTGGACTGTAGATTCCCTGGGGTCCTGATACTTCGACAGTATTAGGGAGGGCTGCTTTTTAGTTTAGTGCCCTAAGGATGCACAGAAATATACATTATCTGATCTGTTTGCTCCAGTGTGGACCATGTGGGGGTAAGTGCTTGAAGTAGAGGTAGGTAGATCTCATTTATCTATATTAATGCTTGGTTATCTGCTCATTAATCCTTGATGCCATAGGTCCAGCTGTAGAAAGTGTGATTAATATAACAACAACAATAATTTACAAAGATTTTTATTTTAGGGAGAAAAAGCTGTGCGAATCTAAAACTGATAGAAGTTATTGTTCAGATAATAGGCTGAAAGTGAGACTGAAATTAAAGATGTAATGAAAAGTTTTTTAACTCTGTACTTCTCTGTCTTTGCTTTATCTGAGGTCACAGAACCTGAAGCCACCACTATGAGAGGACTGTTTCGTCATGGTCATACACTGGCTCATTTATCTAGCAATGAGGAAGGGAACAGTTTTCAAGATGATGTTGCATCCTGCAAAATTTCCTTGCTGGAGCAAAAGGAGGGACCAAGAAGTATAGCATTACAAACTGGGGTCTAGGGCTCCTTTTGTTGTGGCAGCCTGACCATGATTTCTGCATCCATCAGGCAGAGAAAGAAAACCAGCACCACTGGAGCTTCATGATCTCACCCCTGCCAGTCCTGGGGACAAGGAGCCCTGAAATGCTTTCTGATGCTCAGTGGTGTTTCCCTACTGCCAACCTCAGCAAGTGAAGTAGCATGGGTCACTCTGGTGTGCAGGACTTCTGAGGATGTGTGTGAACCCTTGCTGAGAGATGGGGCAGAGAGAAAATCAGGCGCGACAGCAACAGTGGCTACGTTTCCTTTTCCTAATTTTGCTAATGTCCCCAAACAACAGCAGTATTTAAATGTTAGCTGCTCCATCAGAGATTTTTTTTCAACCTTAATATTTTTCAAGCTGCAGATCAGAGTCAGAATACTTCTATTGTTTCTGAGCTGCTTCTGAACTATCATCTAAAACAAATAGTGCATGTGTCTCCACTGCGTTGGCCTCTTCCTATCCCACCTCTCCCCCTCTTCCCCCATCCCCTTGGGTGCCTACTGGTTGTACACCTGTGTGTTATCTCACACTGAGGGGGACAAGGGACTTACTTTAGTCAGTTTGGGAAAATAATTGACTTTGGACTCATGATTGGCACTGTGGTGATCATGTTTGCTGATCAATTTTCCCTTCCAGGAAATGAACACTGTAGAAAAGATGTGTGTTATTTATTTAGCATTTCAAAATGTTGATTAGAGAGTGAAAGAAAAGGGACTGGGGAAGAAAAAAAAAAATTACTGCCCCTGCAATATATATATATTTTCTCTTGTAATGTTTGCAATGTGCTTTGGAAGGTGGGAGATTAATTTCCTTTTTCTAATGCTATTTGCCAGAGTGACGCAAGCTGTGCCTGTCTTTTCTCCTGTGTTTCAGTGGCAC
This sequence comes from Polioptila caerulea, assembly GCA_013397295.1. NCBI lineage: Eukaryota > Metazoa > Chordata > Aves > Passeriformes > Certhiidae > Polioptila > Polioptila caerulea. Next base: position 385,983 of record VYXF01004851.1, on the reverse strand, counting down.
AGGTGCCAGTGTAGCCCTGGCTTCCTTAACATTCACTTTTCATGCAGTATTCTTGATAATATAAATAGTGATGTGTGCAGCTCTGGAATACTCTCTAACTGTGGCAGGTAGGAGATTGCATGTCTTTGGGAGAACACAGCTGCTGCTTTCTTCTTTTGTTTGTGGTCTTTTGATTTTTAAAAAATGTTTTTTAAAGCTCTTATCTCCATGCAGTGTTAAATATATTTACTTCTTTAAATGGCAAAAAATTAAGAGAGGATTTGGGTCAGATTCCCAGCCAAATGCAGTACTGACTCTGCAGCGGTTTAAACACGTGTACCCTGTGTGGGTACTGTGATATTAACAAACACTTGGAAGTGTTGTAACTAACTTGGAAGTTAGTTCTGTGCACTAACAGTTGTAAATTGGTTTAGATTCTCAGAAGATTTTTGATGCATCCTATTTTTAAGCCTAAATAAAATCAGGGTATATAAACTGTGCAGGAAACAGGGGTACACACCAGCTAACTATAACTATCCATATTCAGACAGAAATTTGTGTCTCTGGACATAGTCATTGGACATAGAAATGTTATTCAAGAGATGTTTCAAAGCACTTAATTTAGGTGCTTTGGCACATGCATTTGCTAATTCAGGTGCAAAAACAAAACAAAAAAGTTGGTATTAATAGTCCTCCCTTTTTAAACTCATGGATGCAAGTCATTCAGAAGAAGGTTTTTGCCAAGTAAATGAATTTTAACAACACTGATCGCTCCAACAAGGACCTCCCACACCCTGCATGACAATTTGCCTCTCCATCTCCATCCTGCAACATGAGCCCTCTGGGCTTTGGGCCGTGCTCATTGATACTGGAGTGGCACCCTCAGACCCTGGGAGGGACGGAGGGAGAGAAGAGTAAATGTTACCTGTGATGGGAAGTGAGGAGCACCATTGAGAAGCACAGGGCAGGAGGGGAGTGCATAAACTCAGCTGGTGCTCGCCTCCCTGTGAACAAGGAGAACCCTGGCTCTGGGGGGTGGTGTCTGTGGCTGTCCTGTGCGATGTTTTCCTCTAAAAAGAGTAGGAAAAGGCAGCCTGAGCACAGCAACTTGCCCCAGCGTGCCAGACAAACCCTGCCTGTATCCCTGTCCCACCCCAGACAAACACTGCCTGTGTCCCAGTCCCACCCTAGACAAACCCCACCTGTGTCCCTGTCCCACCCCAGACAAACCCTGCCTGTATCCCTGTCCCACCCCAGACAAACACTGCCTGTGTCCCAGTCCCACCCTAGACAAACCCCGCCTGTGTCCCTGTCCCACCCCAGACAAACCCCACCTGTGTCCCTGCCCCACACCATTGCTGGGCATGGGCATGGGCAAGGGTTCCTGGGGGGAACCCTTGAACACACCAAATGCCAGAAGCGCCAAGCAAAGAGATGACTTTGCTCTGCAACTGCATCTCTCATCCAGACAGGGACAACTCTTAATGAGTTTGGTGTCTCTGATACAGCCTCTAGCATGAATCTTTTCGTAGCAGAAAAATATGGTGGCTGCTGTCAAGCTGCCACAGCAATGGCACTGGGGACCAAAACACGCTGGATGAGGGGCAGAATGAAATTTATTTCTTAGTGCTGCAGACATGCAAATTAAGTCTTTTACTCTTGGAAGTCCCCTGAGCAGAGCAGGCAGGACTCTGAGCCCAGCAGTGATCCTTGCTGCAGAGCAGGAACTGAGTTGTATTTTTTTTTCTGTTTTCTGCCTCCCAAACTTTCATTTTTGTCAGCTGACTGTGGAAGGTGTTGGTTGTCTCTGAAGCAGCATGGGCAGGATCATGCTGCAAGACTTTCTCCTATGAAAGGATGAGTGGGAGGACTGGCAGAGAGTTGAGCTTGATTAGTATTGAGCGTAAGTTTTTCCTTGACAAGATTTTGGCATATTTCTGATTACTTGCCTCTTGTCTGTGCCAAGTCCTTGCAAGACATGTACTGAGTGTCCAGTGCCAAACAATCTTTTTAAATATTAATCACTAGGAAAGCACATAAATTCTATGGTTCAAAAATTGTGTATGTGTCCTTTGATCTAAACCAAAACAACTTTGGACCATGTTTGGTTTCAGTTTCATGTTTTCTGTGGTTTAGAGCTTTCTGTTCCTCCCTATAAACCACTTATCCATGCAGCCAGATTATGGCTGGCCCTTGCTTGCCTGTGAACTGATGCAATTCTATCATTAACCTCGTGCTAAGAGCAGCTTAATTCCCAAACTTTATGCCAGGAAGGATGGCAAGAACGAATGGAGCTGGATCAGCCATCTGGATCAGGGCTTTCAGGGGTCACAGGGTGCCTGCTCCACAGGTAACTTCATGCTTCCACCCTACCCCGATGAATCTGACCCCAGATGACAAAGCTGCATAAGGCCCTTTCTTTGTGGTAATATCTAAACAGAAACAAGGACGTAAGGAATGCCTGTAGTCTTTATTTTGATGCTGCTCTTACAGGTGAAGTTTGACTGGATATCTGAGCAAAAACTTGGAGGTGGCAAAAAAAATAGGACCTCATTTGCAAATTATGTTTTCTGCTGTTTTTATATGTGAAGGAAGAGTCATCTTGTGAAATCTCAATGTGAGACCTATAGGTGAGCAAGGTTTCCTCTGGTCAGGTTCCATCATACATTCTTCAAGTCTTGAAGTCAAGTCTGGAGGAACAGCTCAGAGAAAATCTCAGCACAGAAAACAAAAGGTTAAAATGAAGGTGAACCTTCATACATTGGAAGGGGATGCATTCACTGGATACAGCTGGTAAATAGAACGTCACGGTTTTCACTTTCTTCTCTTTTCAGTCAGCTTGATCAACTTCAACTCTCCAGTGCTCCTTGAGGATGAGACCTGGAGGCCAGTGCTCCACCTGACCTGAGACACACACAGCCACAGTAGTAGGGGAAATCAGCAGTAACTGGACCAGTTTGGAGAGTGACTGAGCTGCTGCTCCCTGTCGTGAGTCACCAGTGCCAGGGCACTGTTCTGGTGCCTTCTCAGAACTGGCACTAAGGCTTGAAAGTTTCAGGGCAATGGTGTGCTGCCCACACAGACAGTGACTGGAAAGATGTAAATTAGCAGTTCCTGTATCACTTCTCATGTCTTCCCATTCTTTCTATTTCAAAAGCATTATTCAAATGTATTTCACATAGTTCCCCATGCTCTTTGATGCCCTCGGATCCACTTCCTCTTGGGATGCCACAGAAATCTCTAGCCTATTCTATTTATTTCTGTTCTCTCAGATTATATTGCCTGTAGATAATAAGTTTTTTTGGTTTCTCTGTGTGGGCAATGCCTCTCATAAGATGTGAAATGATTTCAGCCTAGTTTTGCAAGACAAGTGCAAATTATGTCACTGAAAAAAAATATTGATTCCCCCACCTTTGTTGTCTGTGTCTGAAGTCTGCTAAAAAAGTCTCAAAATTTCTCTTTAAGTTGGAGAAGTCATCTTGATTAAAATATCCCTTTCTCCTATTGACCTACAAAGCCTGTCTGCAAATCTCCCATCAGTTCACATCCGTGTTATAGAAGCTACTGCTTTCAGGGAAATCAACTTGTCATGAACTTTCAAAATCAGCACATATTGAAATTAATTTTTAGTTTGGCCTTAGAACAAAATACAGGACATTCAAAATGTCACCTTTCAAAAAATTTGGGGTGGGACAAAGTTTCTAAATTTTTAATTTCAAAGCCCAGAAGTGTGTTTGGGTTTTTTCCTCTACTTTCATTCGTACTTTGTTTTGATAATTTTCATTATTTTGTGACTTGCCAACAGTGGCAGTGAAATATTGTGTTAATTTGTTGTAATGTCATAGTAGAGATGTTCTAACCTTTTATTTTTTTGCCTAGGGATAACATCACAGGTGTACCTATATGGGACTGAAAATATATAATAAACTTTTAACTATGACTCATAATTAAAGTGTTTAATTTTAAAATGGTGCCTGGGAATTCAAATCAAAAAGACCATGCTTGATGGGTGGGTTTATTTGTTTGTTTTTGGATATTTTTTTCCTTATGGACACTTCTCAGTTTTGATTTTCACTGACACAATAAAAGTGCAGATAAGTGGAAATAATGCACATCTGTTTTGAGCAAAATTTGATTGGCTCTTTCCAGCCAGCTCACACAATAGGTTACTCTACACTTTTATTTAGCCCTAAATTGCTAAAGCTACTATGATGGCAAGGTGATTCTTTAAAAATGTGGTTACCATGATGGGATAAGGCTTATAAAGTAATTCACTGTGGAAATGCAGGTGTACTATTTGTTGCCAAGTTATTTATCCTGATTTCTGTGTCTGTTAAGTGAGCTTAACTCACATGCTGCTTTCAAAGTGAACTTCAGGCTGCTGAGTTGATGGAGTCCACTAATACTGTGGATCAGCAGTGGGATACAGCTCCTGAAACCCAGGAGCAGATCATGCCTTATCATATTTGGATCTGCAGAGCTGTGCTTTTCTTTTGGACTGACACAGTGTATAAGTGGAATAATTGTTAAAAAAACTTCAGCATGCCTTGCTGAGTCTAAAGAGCATTACTTTCCTGCTAAAATTAGCTGTATTTGAGGGTATGAAAGGTAGAAAGAAGTGGAATTAGTTGGAGTAATGTCAGCTTTGGGTTAAATCCAAGGGAAATTCAGTGAAGTATTTCTGTAGCTTTGTGTTTTTCAAAGGCTGTATACTACTTTTTTTGAGAAGTTAAGTATTGCAATTCTTTGACATCTCCAAGATGCAGAATTAAATTTAAAGGATCCATCAACCATTCATCCCCACTGCTGAAGATATTTCCCTCCTTGACACCCTTCCAGCTGCACCATGATTACAGGTCGAGCCACTCCCCTGTGAAGAGTGGTGGCTGTTCAAACTGCTGGCAGGAGGAGAGGGGCTGCAAGTTTTGGGAGAAGCTGCCAGTCTCTGCCTTCATGCCACATGCTGGGGATAGCCATGGGGCTGAAGGTGCCCAGCCCCAGCCAGAGCCCTTGGTGGGGTGCCCCAGCCTCAAATGGTCCAAGGCTGTAGGGAGAAATCGACTTCACACAGCAACGTGATGCCAGGGAAGAGATAAACCACCCCCTCCTCCGCCCCCTCCAAGTAGGCTAAGTGCTGATCTCTTTCATGTCTCTGATGTCTTATCACATTTCAGATGCTGTCACTATACCCAGCTGGGATATTTTCAGTGGAATTACCTACAGAGAAGTGAGAAGAGTTTTGGTAAAAAAAACAAATATCCAGAACTCGGCCTCCTTTGCATTGCAATGTGATGGGATTTGGAAAGAGTAAAAAGATGTGTGAAAGAAAGAGCTTGTTTATGCAGGAAGCTGCTGTGAAACAGGACAAACCAGGCTTCACAGCTCTGTGCTGCCATGCTCAAGCTGTTTCCAGTGTTGGAGTTAGTCATTTGGAAACCACCTGCAGTGTAAAATAACATCCTTTCTGCTGGGGCTTTCTGAGCAAACCTCTCACCAGTGCTGCCACGAGTCAGGCCGCACTGCGTGTGGTGCTACAGACTTTCTCACTCCTTTAGCCAACGTCTACTTAGCCAGTTAAAAGTTATCTGTCTTTGCTGTACTACATGGTTGGAGTACATGTGTGCCCATACTTTACAAGCAGTTTGCAGCTTATAGTGATTCACACAGTTAGGATGCTGCTGTATATCCACAAAATGGGAATATGGTTCCTGATAAACAAGGCAGATGGAGCCAGGGCTCTGCTTGTTTGCACCTGTTGGTGCACCTGTGTCCCTCAGAAGGGACCTCCTGTCGAGAAGGGTCTGCAAAAAAGGCCTGGTGGGCGCAGCTGGGAGCCTCAGCTGTTCTCAGGGGCAGTCTCTCGAGAGAAGGCAGATACACTGCAGTGTATGCACTTCCTTCAGTCTCCATGGCTCTTCCACTTGCTTCCCCTGATTGTTCAGAGCATTGTGATAACAGCAGGTGCTGACTAGCTAAGTAGACACTTGATAGAAAATACTCTCATCTCCATAGATGTCTCCTCTATTTGCACTCTTTTCAACATCTTCCCGTTACCTTTGTGGCACTGACAGACACACAGGACCCCTGTGAAAAGCAGTAATCATGCTCTTACTCTTGCAAACTAACTAACTTCTTTTGGGCATGGGGGCACGTGTCACATTTGCCACAGCAGAGGACTGTGCCTGCCAGTTACCTACAGCACCCCACATGCTCTGAAGTAGGCTGCCTAGAGCAGCTGCTGTCTGCTGGCCGTGGGGAGGCAAGGTCTGTGGTCACCTTGCAGTGGCAAACAGAGGGTGAGCACAGCCCTGCCAGCTGCTCTGTTGGCTGGCTGCACGTCTGTTCTCCAAACCACTGCCTTTCAGACACCAGTTATGGAGTTATGGCTTCCAGAGATGCTGCCCAGGAGACGGCTACACGGGAGAGCTTGCCGACATCACTGGGACCAAGGACACTTTCTTCAGAAAGATGGAGCAGCTGAATAAGTAATATTGGGGTTTTTTAACTAAAATTGCTAACTAAATTAAGTAATGGGGTTTTTTTAACTAAAATTGCTTTCCTTCTCCAGGTGGTTGAGTGTCTTCCAAAGAAGTTTTGGCCTTTGTCTAAGCCTTGCAAACCTGGTAGAAACCAGACCAAAACATTGAGTTACATTTGAGAAGCGAATCAGCAGCAGCACTGGTATCTGTCCTTTTCCTGCAGCAGTTTCTGCAGGAAGCTAAATAATATTTACCAGATTTATATGTCTGTCTCCAAGGAATTCTGGAAGTGCTTTCAGAAATACCTGTGCCTGTTTCAATTATCTCTGTTCAGCAAGTAGCACTATTGCCACTCAGTGGGGTCTGAAACATTAATGACATTTCCCAGCAGGGGCCCAGATGGATAAGACAAAGTAGAAAGAATTGATTTAGTCATGGAAAAAAGGCATTAAAAACAAAAAATATCAAAGTTATGTTGAGTTTTAAAGTTTTATTAGTTAATTTGACAGTTCACTTAGCAAGTGTTAATCAATTTTTAAAAGTAACTCCTTTCTCTAATTAAAAACACTTAATATTATGTTGGTATTCTTATTTAAACCTCATTACTGTCTTTCAGTTGTGAAACTGTAAATTTAACCTTTAATATTGACCTAAGATCCTCACCATTTCAAAAATCGTTTTATAATATGACTCTTAGATGTGCTGTGTAATTAATACTCTTGAATGGACATGATCTTAGATTTATCTGTGAACCTGAAGAGTATCTTTCAGGTATGTGTAGTTGAGACAAATTACTCATCCCATATTTTTTGAACTTGAATGCACTTTCTAATAGACTCTCCCAAGTTTCAGTTCATGTTAAGACTTTGGAAGAGAAGTTATTTATCTCTTTTCTCAAGCGAAAATGATCTTACTGCATCCTATCCTAGCCTATTTCCTGGAGCCAGGATGTAATACCAGAGGTATGTTGACTGTACTCTGTTTACTAACACTAAATTAACACTTACTGTAAGTTTGTTCTTGTTCTTATCCCCTCTCCCCACAGGGAGGATTGTTTGAGCTATGCTCTTTCTAAATTACAGCAGATTCCCCCCCTGCCCTGTTTTTTTTTTTTTTTCTATAGGTACCTGTCACTCGGTTCTTAGGGAAGGGAAAAATGATGATTGGAGACTTGCACCAGGCAGTAGAAGCCTAATTTACTGAGGTCTTCAAGGGTCAAAGGTCTTGGAGTTCCTACTCACACATAAAACCAATTTGGAAAAAACCCTCTTTATCTCCACATGAAAGTCAGTCCTTGTCCTTGTGCAACAAGGTTCTGCTGGCCCTAGGAGCTGAGTTTCCTGACCTAACTGGGGCAACTAAGTCTTTAAGAACTTGATTGTGCAAAATACTGGTTGTCCTGAGCTTGTAGGGAAGGGAGCAAGTCATAGATGCTCAGTATTTAACAGGGTGAATTCTTACTGCTTTTAAAGCAACTGCCCATGTGTTTGTCTTTTCTTTCCCCAGTAGGTTTAAATGCTTTCTATCTCACTATCTCATAAATACATTATTAAGAAATCACAGTCTACACTAAATTCTCCTGAATTACTGTGGAGACCAAGAATACTGATTTTTTGATGCTGCACAGAGGAGGGCCCAGAGCCATCCCATCCTGTGGCACTGATCAGCTCCTCAAGAGGATGAGAAAACAGAGATGGGAATACAGGCTCCTGAAATTCTGTCCAAAGCAAGAAAGGAGCATCTGGCAGCACGAACCTGAGATGTGCAATCAGTACTTGCTGGTCATTTCATTCTTAACAATAAACTGGTCCTGAAATTACTTTGGCTTGGCCCTGAATTGTTAATGAGCTTGTTGAAGCTAAAAAGATTTGAAAAGGACTAAGAAATTATAAGGTCAGAATGCCATTCACTCACAGAAATGTTAGGAAATGGTTATAATACTCAGCAAGGATATGGAATTTCTTGAAAACATGCCTTGTCTTTTTTACCACCTGCAATGGGAGTCAGGATAATACACCCCAGGGAAATCTCTCCTTCCATCCCACTACTTCATGTCAGCTCACAAAGGGAATGTGGTTGCAAACAAAGCAGCTCCTGGAAGTCCCAAAGCTGTTTTGGCTCCTGGCTCTCTGGAAGGCTTCTTTGCTTAGATATGTTATCTCCAATCTCCATGGAAGTGCAAACACCCCTTTTTTTTTTTTTTTTGAATCATCACAGTCACTTTGAACACTAGATATGCATTCAGATAAAAAATAGTAAAGCAAAGGGCTAAGTTCTTGATTATTTACTGGCAACAAAGTTACAGTAGAGAAAAATGAAGACATAAATAAATGCAAACTTCAAATATACTTCACACCCCCAATTGCTCCATCTGTCACACAGGATTTCTTTGTGAAAGCTGGAGACATTTCTGTTCCTGCTTCAGAACTGTTCCTTGGGTGGGGCTTCTCTGTGTCCCTTCCCCCTTACACTGCAGGCAAAATTAATTGTTTCTCTGTTGAGAAGTGCAGATGAGGGGCAAATAATTCCCAAAAACTTCTGAACCTCTGTAAGGAGATCACGATTGCCTGTCCCAAACACTGATAAAATCACAGAAGGTCTTTGCCCTGACATAAACACAGAATGGCTTTAACTGCAGGCCTGATGAGCTCTGACTAGCATATCCTGGGTAATGAATCCAGACAAAAATTCCCCAACTGTGCCAAAATGTGTGGAGGGACAACTGCCCCTAAGCACATTGACAGTCAAACAAAGATCAGCCCAAGATATGGGACAGATGGCACCTGTGACCACCAAAATGTCCCCCTAGCCCCTGAATAAGCCTTTGGATTTCTGAAACTTGGACTGTCAGTTAAGGCACTTGATGGGAACTTGAAACAGGGTAAAAGTGGTTCTATTCTCTGTGTGTTATCTCAGGCCTGGAGGGGAGGCAAACAAGCTGGGGACAGGAATGAATCACTGCAAGGAATCCAAGGGAAGAAAACTCAGCAACTGTGCCGAGGGCAGCTCCTGTTACCAATAAGTAAGGCTTTATAAAAGAGAGGCCTTGTAAAATCATGGCTCAGGCCTGTTACTTCAGCTAAGTGGAAAAGGACTATGGGAAAGAGACTCAGCTGAATTAGGAGAAGAAAAGTTACATAACCATTGTGTGTGTATGGTGGTGGGTTGAATTATGTTTTTTATGATTTAAAACTATGTAAACTGATAACTGGCTTACTGCTTAAATAGGCCTGGTTTTGCAATAAAGCAGCTCTCCTTTGCACTGCCTGGGGATTCTCCATCACTGCAGACCCTCGCCCCATGAGCTCCCAGTGGGTGGAGGTGCCTCTGGCAGAGGGGGATCGTGCACAGCCCATGGAATCAAATAACCTGCCTAGTCAAAAGAAGAGAAAGACTGAGCATGCGACTGATTAACATTGGAAGCAAGAGAATTATTTAACTAACAGAATCAGAGAATTGTAAATCCAGTGAGTACTAACTCCTTTGTTTGTTAAAACATGTAAATAGTGAAAAGTTTTGAAACCTTGGGAAGTTTTGAAACCTTGTGAAACCCATCACTGAGATGACCAGGGTGAAGAAGGACAACGGGATGCTGTGGGACCCTTGGGTTATGGTATCTTTCTACTTAATCTTTCTCTCTCTTCCCCCCTCCTCTTTCCCCCTTCATCTTTTCTATTTCTTTCTACCTGTCTCTACCTCACATTTATGCATAAATGAAATCTATAGTATTAACTTCAGCCTATGGTCTTGTTTGCACCTTAACTTGGGTGAAGGCATCTCTCTAATAAAAGGATCATAACACCCTCAGCCACACTTTGATTTATTTTGTTTTTAAATTCTGATCTTTTAGCTTAAACTATTCTGCATTTAAGATACATAGAGAAACTTTGCCGTGCTTATTTTTCACACTTACCCCTTCCTCAATTGCCATGTGGCTATGCATCTGTAATGTAACATTTGTACTAAGGCTTCTCATACAGGGTTGGATTTTTTAAAAAACTTCAGATTTGTTTGTTTTCCCTTAACCTTTTATGATACTAGGTTGAACACAGATGCAAGGAGTAGGAGGCATGGAACAGGTACCTGTCTCCAGTGATGTTAACTTTAAGAGATGTGCTTTATTCAAATCTAAAGTGGCTCAATCATATAATATTTTCATGCCTTGATAATATTTGGATCTCGCAGGGAAGTCTTGTTCTTTATAATGATGCCTGATCCCTGTACCTTTGAGATGTTACCCTAGCATTACAGATATTTATGGCCAAAAAACCACATTTTTAGCATTTCAGTCTGGACCTTATAGGAAACTTCACCTAGAAATCCTGATCACCACTAAAGCTTTTACTTGATTTTCTTGCCTAAGTCTACATGGCTTCCTACAGTACTACATCTCTACTATATCTGTAGTTCTGTAAAAAGAAATTTACCAATGATGTCACTGTAACTTTGCTAATTAATACATATTCACACCATCTTTAAGAGCTGCTAGTAAATTTTTATTCCTCCAGCACATAAATTTGCCACACGCTATGTAGTTCCTTTCCAAAAAGGCTCAGACATCTCGCTTACAACTCACAATCACCCTTCCAGGCTAGTTAAGGTAAGACATTTCAAGATATGATTCATCATGATATATATGAGATTATGCTTTCAAATTTATCCTTGGCTCTGTCTCTTAACATTTTAACTAAATGCTGAGCTGACAACTGGTGTCAATGCACAAGCTTTGCATTTTTCCTTGCTTTTATGAGACTTTACTAGATCTCTGCAATAGCAATGGTATTTTCCTAAAAAAAAAAATAGTTTTATATGAGGGAAGGTGATACAAAAATTAGTATGTTCCTGAGGGGTCAAAAATTAAATGTTGGTAGAAAAAGGGTCTGATGTGCCATGTAGACCATACTGCACAAATTAGCTCTTACTTATTTGTCAGAAATAATCCTACACATTGGAGAATGAAGTCATGATTTGGGAAAATGTGGAGATACAGGTTGTCTGATTATGGCATAATTCCTTGCAGGAGGAAATACTAAGCCAGTTTTAGTATACATGTGCTCCCAGAAATTTTGACCCTGTTAGTAACATATTAACGAAGAGTAAAATATGAAAATGAAAAAAACCCCACAATAATTTGGAGACAAAATATCTCTTAGAATAGCAGTTTCAATATAATTAATAAGTGATTACATCTTGGAAAGGGACAAATATACAGAAAAATCAATGCTAATTCATTTGAATCACTCAGCAACATTAAAAATTATAGACTACAAATCCATGCTCGGTTCCTGGTGGCTCTGCTACCAGCAGATATTTCTGTGCTTCAGTTACTCTACTGATTCCTTGAAATCTCACCAAAACATAATCTGAAGCAAATGGAGATTTTTGACCTGAATTTTTATTTCTGGTCCAAAAAAGAGGCAAATTTTTATTTGGCTTTCACAGATATTTAAAAGTTGGTAGAAAAAGAAAAATTTTCTATGTTCTCTTCAGTAGGTTTATTTCTCACATTTCCTGACCTTGGGAGGGTTCTGTGCCATGGGTGGAAGTTCATCAAATCATTAGGCATGCCAACAGCCTCCCTGTAAGGGACCCAGAAACGACAGAAGATTTCTGGTATTTCTGCTGAAGTGGTTTGAAGCCCTCCTTTGTCTGTGGGACTGTTTGTTGTTTTCAGACACAGTCAGAGGCTGTTGCTTGTCTCCCTGTTGATACATGAACTCACAGCTGTTCTTTTTTCTAGGCTGTCTTTTCTATATTTAGCCATGCATCAGTAATCCTCAAAAAGATTGGACACCACCATAGCTAATGCTGAGGAAAGCTTAGAAGATTTGACTAAACAGGATGTGGGTGGTAGACTTATGTGAGTAGTTCTCAAACTGGTTAAGAACAGATTTGGCATCTGCGTTTTCTCATAGACTGGTTGAGTGAATAACTTTGGCTTGTGAGGTTGTTTAGGAATGCTTTGTTTTAAAAATTTTTACTGGGTACTTAGGTCATATGACATTTTATTTCCCTCATGGGATTACTGAGATGTTGCTGGTTTAAAAACTGTGCCATGAAAGCCCAGTGACAAATGTTAGCAATGTATTAAGCTCAATAAATCCTTACGAGAAAGATCTTGCACCATATAAGTTTTAGTCAAAGACTGACACATCAGTCATCATGATTCTACTGACACCAATGCTGTTATGCTCTTCTATGCAATCCGAAGGTCTACCATTTGGAACAAGATTGGTGTGGTGTGTTTGCTCCTTTTCTTAGCCACAGCTTTCCTGTTGTGAGCACTGAATTGCTGGCATGAATTCTTAGTTAACTATAAATTTGTAGCCAAGCCTGTGAAACCCCTGGGGGTTTAGTTACTGATTCTGCTACTGACACTGACTCACAGACCGTGACCCACTCTAGTAGTTATTGCACAGGCTTGTGAAGAGTTTGCAATGGGAAGAAGGAGCTTGCAATCCTGGGCTAAGATGTGAGACAACTGATGTTGATAGCATATTTAGGGGTCCAGGAAAACAGGCAGGCAGTGGCTCAGCACACCCAGAGCTCAATGCTGACATATTTTGTAGACATCAGGCAAGAGAGTGCTTCAAGAAGGCATATAAGCATGTCTTTTGTTATTGTAGTTTTTTTTTTTTTCCTTGCAGCAATAGAAGCTGCTTAGCTGAAAACCTAAGTGGAAAATGAAACTGGTATCTTGGACTAGGTGGTAGTAAGATACAGATACTGATGCAAAGATAGTAGGGAAGGAATAAACAGAAAATTACTTTGAATTTCTATTGTATTTGAGAAAGCTAATGTTTAGCAAGACCTAGAAATAGCAGCTGGCTGAACTCAAGGGCTAAGTGTGCAAATACATTAATGAATCATATTTCATTAAACCCAGCTAGCTCTGTCCAGTGATAAGAGTGAGGCAGGAACTTCTAGCACTGATTTTGCTTAGAGAGCAATCACCTTCCAGATGACTTTAAGGTGCAGTTCAACGTAGTGATTTGATGCTGAATGTGATTAATGTATTGGTACTTGTAGATCACCCTTTCTCCCAATTTCACGGTTGAAATAAGGGGCATTTCAGCTGAGGTTTGGAGACTGCTATCCAGCATTTGAAGTGTCAGTGCTATATAGCTCTTACTGCAGAAGGTTCTTCCTGCTGAGCTCTGGCAGAGCACAGCTCTCTCTCTCTTAAGGCATAAGGTAAACTCCTCTCCCCTGAGATTTTTCATGTACTGAGTGTCAGCTGATTGAACTCCTGCAAATGCTTCCCATATTTTGCTCTATGTCAAGTTGTTCTGGAAACGCTCTGAGTACATACTTATCACAAACAAAACAGCAATGAGAATTTTTAAAATAAATTACAGAATCGGTGCTTTATGAGGGCCATTTACATTAGACAAGTACTGACTGATCTTATGCCAAAGCACTCTCTTTTGGACTATTAGCAAAATAAAAAGTTCATATGTTTCAATATCTATGGTCTAGCTAAAGACATCAGGCTGAAATATGCTGGAGTTAGATATAGCCATAATATTTTCATACGGGATATGCCAGTTAAAAAGTGCAAGGGCTTCAGGAAATGAAATAACAAGCTTAGTAATGGTGGGAGATTAGAGGGAGAATATCGTTAATGTAATTAGAAATAGCTTCAATCAAGGAACGAGTTCATCATGCAACTGTTCTTCCAGAGAGAAGGCACTTTCCATGAATGACTTCTGCTGCCCTGGCTTCTTGATCTTCATGCAAAATTAAGACTCATCAAAATTACATGGCCTATAAGCTAAGCCAGTTTAGTGTCACCCAGATGAAATGTTGGAGTGTGACCATGGCACTTGGTAATAAACTAATTTTAAAAGAATAGGTAGGGAAATCTGTGGTGCTGAGAAAATGAAAAGCAATTGAAAACTATATATAAAACTGGAATCAAAAGAAGGAATGAGGCTTCCAATGAATGACAGGGAAATTCAGGGAAATAATTGAAGAAAGAAATGTCATTCTAACCTTTAAAAATATTAAAAATTAATATATTTGAAATATCATCAACCCCCAATCCTGTAAACAAATCTATATTTATGGGTCTTCTTCACAATGTTATTTAAATGTGCCATCACTGTGGTGGCCTAAGGAAGACCTAGGAGATGATGTGAGATGAAGTTACAACCACCGGGAATAGAATGCTGAAATTTCCATACCCTCTTTTCCTTCTGGATTACACTTAGGATTACATATAATTTATAACCTAGGATGACACCTGGGAAACGCTTCAAGAAATTATACTCTGAAAAGCCTCTTTACAGTTGACACAAATCTGTTTAGCAGGCGTGTTTATCAGATTTACTTATGTTCCTGCACGACTCCAAGATGTTGATAGATGTAATAGAGCTGGTAAGCTCCAAGTGCCTGCTTTCTGCTACAGCAGCAGGCACAGATGGTAGCTGGTACAATGGAAGGGACTGACTGGTTGATTATCAGATCTGATTTTTTCAAAATTTTTTTTACCGTGAATATTTATGAATATATCATTATCTATGCGATCATCTTCAAACAATGGTCTCAAACTATCAAATACTGCTGGTGCTGTCATCTGGCAACTTGCAGACAAATTCTGTTGAAAACCCAGTGAAAAACAAGGTATAAATCCCTAGCTGATGCTGTTAAGTGTCATGCAGCATTTGCAGTAGTTATGGATGTAAATCACTCATAATCCAACATCAAACTGAAAAGAGCAAATGAGTTTGCCTCTGTGGTTAAAAAGAATAAGGTATTGATTACCATAACAAATTAACAACTTGAAACCAGATATATACCCTCTGAGTGCTGAGAGCTGTGAGCTGGAGCAGTCATGTATTACACATTGCCCTCATGAGATTTAAAAGCAATTGTGCTACAAAAATAGGTAGTTATTAAAAGAGTTCTGTAAAAATTATTTTAATGGCATTTTCTGCAGGGCCAGAACAATTACCAACTTGCAAGCAAATTAATAGCTTTTCATTAACTAAGATAGTTGAGCAAGACCCTGCCTTCACAGATTTGTTGTGAAAACTGGTGCTGGGTCTGTTTCCAGTAGCAGGCAGATGGGTGACAATGTGAACTATTGCAGGATGGCAGAGAGAGTTAAAAAGCACTTGGCACTTCCAGAGGCTTCTACACTGAAATAGTTAGAAAATGAATGGAGAAATGAACCTAAAAAATCTGTGTGTTTGTTTGGGGAAGAGGTTAGGTCAAGTCCCTACGGATAAAGCATTTAAGGGTTCTTCCATCTGCTTTGCATTCTCTTTGCTTTCCTCCCCTCTCTGCAATGAGTGAGATTCCACCAGCGGGCATAGTAAGATGACAATGTGAAAGTGCCCTAGCTTGAATCAATATCTAGCTGTAGCCAGAAAGCAGCTTTCAGGATAGTACTCCCAGCTGATAGGAGCCTGGAAGCAACTAGGGAACAGGGTGAATATTCATTCACATTTTTAAGGAACTTCTCTTTGACTGTACTCACACTTATTCTCTTTCTTGTTTACTCAAATGTTTTTGTAAAGTAGTTTGCTGGCAACAATATTAATGGAAATTGAAAATTATAGCAAATACTGCAAACGATGATAGATTTCTTTTTTTTGGATCCACAGCAAAGCTTGCAAGGAAAACCATGTATTACATTCAGAGTCACGGAACAAAAATGTATTGCTTTATTATTCTGTAAACCAAAATGCTTTTAGCTGAAGATGCTCACAACTGGCAAGATATATTTTGCTGATCAGCTAAAAGATAAAAATCCTACACAGAAGCTATTGTGACTACCTCATGCTGCAGATATTGTGGTATGCTGCTGGACAATTTGAAAACAGAAAAAATATATGATATGGTATGTTTGGTTGTTGAACTGTATGTTTGTACTGGACTGTGCAGTTGACCTTATGAGGGATATAAATATCTTTTTTTCTTTATTAGGTATTAAAAGAAACAGTTGGTGGATCAGTGAAGACAGGGAACCTCCTGTAAGCCAAAGGAGAGATGTTTTAGGTTTACAGCTAAAGGTTGAAGCCATTTTGGCCCTCCTCTCACCCTGCAGTGTGAACACATATGAGGGAAGTGGGAGGAGGGAGGTCGTTCTTGGTGTCTGAAGGCAAAAATTTAGGTTAGTATTTAACCCACTAGGAACAAAGTAATGTACTGCTACCACTGGAAAAGCTGATTTTTTTGGTGAGTTCTGGGGAAAAGCAGGACGTGATGGGGCTGGGCAAGACTGGAGATACTTTGCTGGGTTGAATTTCTCCCTCCCTTTCCTCTTTGAAAATCCCCATAACTCCTTGTCTGATCTGACCTTGCTTGAGTGCAACGTCTAATGGTAAATTGTTGTCATATTGAAGTTGACAATGTCTGTGGATAATACTTCATATTATATGAACATAAAAATTACAAAAAACCTCATTGGGATTCATTGAACATGTTGAAGACACCTGTAACAATGTACACAGATCTAGGAGCACTTGGAAAAGCAGCTGCTGTGATTTTAAGAAACTTAAATGCCCTGAAGTGTTATTTATTTGGTGACATATGACAAATTGCTCTACAAGAACTAGATGATTGCAACTTAAAAATAAATTAAAGCCCCTCTCTGGGTGTCCTGCTCAATTTTGATATACAACACTCTAAATAGAAGTCTTGGCTGCCTGCGATGTGCAACATTTAAAGAATCAATTAACATTATAGAACTCTGGCAAAGTTTCCCATCATCATTACTGCTTCTTCACTTTGTTACCTTGTATTTTGCATCTTCCCTCATGCTTTATCTCTTATACATCTGTTTCTAACGTTAATTAAAGCAGATTTAGCTTTCAATGTGTGGAAGTATTTATTAGTGTATTTGCTGGCGGGCTGATGGGACAATGATCCTGCTACATCCTTCCCTTGGCCTGGCCACTACACCAGGGGTACAAGTGAGGAAGAGGAAATGGCTTCTAGACTGCTGGCTTTTATCCATGGATGATCCAGTCCCACTTCAGACTGCAGGAGCTTTGTCAGCAGAATTCATCTGAATTTACTTCTACCCCTACCTGGATAGCACCACATGCCACCCCAACACATAGGGAGAGAACTAACAATGCTTCCTGTGGCTAATCATTAATAAAAGAAGATGCTGAAAGTGGATTAAATGTTCTTTTTCACTATTATCTGCAATTGGAAATAAGAAATTGAACAGATCAGTTCAAGGCAAGCACTTCTTTTAAACTTAGAATTGATTTGGAACAACAATTTATGCAAGAGAGTCTTTGGCACAGTAATGTTCATATTCATACAAGCTGATAAATTACAAGGGAAAAGTGTGGGGGGTTTTTTGGTTTTGGTTGTTTTTTTTTTTTTTCCCAAGAAGATCACCTTGCTTTATTTTTTCAGTATTTCCTGGGGCTGCTGCAGACTGGGTGAGGCTTTGGCTGTAGCAATAATATCCACACAGTGCAATGATCTGGCTGTGCACGGTGAATCCCTCATTTGAGGCTGCAGCCTTTGTAGATTAAGCTGCTGGTGTTGCCTTCCCTGTGGGAATCAAAGCACCCACTCATTTACACTTCTGGTGAGGAAGTTAATATCCTATTCATGTAGCTGTGTACTGCTTTTAATTGGTTTAGTGTTCAACTACCAACTCCCAGAATTAAATGTTGTGGGGAAGTTTATTTCTAGAAGGCAGTTTGTCTCTGGACAATTAGAGAGTGTTTATTTCTGTGTTACTGAGTCACAGGAGGGAATATCTCCTGTAGAAAATGGTATTTGCAGCTAAATTAATGACCTTTTAATGAAACAATGAGCTTTTTTATTTAAATAAAATTACTGACAAGAATAGTACCACCAGCTTGGGTGGCAATTCATCTGGCCATTAAAAAAGTTGGGTAAATATTTATGAATTGCACATCAGGAGTAATCAGAGAGAACTGGCAGCATAAAACATACAATTAATATTTTTTAACATTACAAGCTCCTTCATTAGCTTCTTAAAACAGAAACTGTTTGGGGCAGAAAGACCTTGGAGGTGGAGTTTTCTCCTTGTATGCACTTCAGCTGTCAGCCAACTCTCTTTCCCTGAACTTTGGGCTGGAGAATCAAATGGAAGAGGCTTTGCCATCTGCTGTGGAGATGTGCTGGAGGCATGGCCTTTACTGTCCTTACCTAATGACCGAGTTGATGTGGAAGTGCCACATCCACAGGTTTGGTGAGGGCTGCAGCTGACAGTCTGGATGGGGCACAGAGGAGTTAAAAAACTGTGAATAATGATGAAAAATACAAGAACTTTCCCCTCAGTACCTCTTTTCTTTCTTCTCTCCACTCAGGAGGGGAATATCTCCATTTCCTCCCATAAGGATGGAATAATAAAAAGAATAAAGCAAATTCCACTGCACCTTCTCCATGACTCCATCAAGATCTCACAAGGTGGTCAGATGCCTGATATAATTGGTGTCTGCTGGATCAAACTGTTCCTTGAATGCCACTGTAAGTTATGTTAGTAATTCAGTCAATGACATTCTGGTCAGAGACAGTGGAATGCTCGTCCCTCAGTATGGCATCAGGATCCAGTGCTGCTGGACAAGGTGTGAAGCTGCTCTTGGACCATCTGTAGGTGTCAGACATCCCAAGGCTTGTTCTGTAAAGTGTGGGAGATCCCACAATCCTTGCCACATCTCAACATACGTGCTCACATCCTGGGAAATAAAGTCCATCCACATTGTTTTCAGTTCTGAGGAAGAAGGAATACCTTAATGTTAAGTATTTAGGAGGGATCTTGACACAATCTGCTAGGATGACTGGGACGTGCAGATCTATCTACGTGTGTCACCCCAACACTCCTGCAGAGATCCCAGTGAAGTATGTCTGATAAATCAGATCTGTAGAAAAGCATCCCCTCTGCATTTAAAGACCTCAAGACACCGAGAACATCCCCCACCACTTATTCTGCTGGTTAATATCTTCACTATTGAAACCATGTCCCTAATTCCTGATCAGCCTCAGCTTCCAACCATTATTCCTTTACATGCTTTTTACTGGTGGATTAAACAGTCCTCTCCCACCTGGAAAAGCTTCCCCCAGAGGTCCTTAGATACTGTAATCCAGTTATGTCTGAGTCTTCTCCCTGGCAAGCTTTTAAAATGCCTTGTGGTGCAATTTTGTCTCCAGTCCTGAAATAATTTTCACAGTTCTTTTCTGAGATTTCTGCATTTTTAAAATGCATTTTGAAGACTTTGCAGGCATGATGGGATATATAATGGGGGGAGAGTCATACATAAATACATACTACACAAGTGATATATTTTGGACTGATTTTATGGTAACTACTACATGAAACAAAAAGTAAGTAGCTTTTTATGCATTAGATAATATTTAAAAGTGAGTTTTCCACCCATGGATCTGAAACAAATGTTACATCTGTATGACTTGAAAAGGTGCATCAAAACAATGCTGATGAGGTCTTTGCTTTTGTAACCAACCAACAAAACATAGAGAAGTTCTTGTGGTCCTACCCAAAATACATTTATTTTTCCTTTTGGCAGCATGTGTTAAAAGAAACTCTTTCAGTGTGGCCATGAAATTTTCTGAAGCAAACAATTTTGTTTAAAAAATGCTAATGCAATTTTACACTTCTATGTTTTTTCCATTTTCTACTGCAACTATTTGCAGGGTTGATTGTAAATGGACATGCACATCAGTTGATAAGATTAGTTTTACAGTAAACAAAGGAAGTTTGTGCAACTGAATACATAGTCTGGTATGAAAGGTTGCTTTGAAGACACAGGTGTCCTAAAGGAGAATGTAGACAGGTTCTGGGGGCATGATAGGGGCAGAGGGCATCTCCCAGTGCCCTGTCCAGGGAGGGCAAAAGGGGCTCTCCTCATTTTGAGTCTGAAGAAAATGAAGCTGGCAACAGGGGAGGGAAAGACAAAGCCTGAAAGCAGGGTTTGAGATTTGGTGGGAGTCTGGTAAGACTGGGAGTGATGATTAGACAGGCTTAAATGTAGGGAGGGAGTCAGAGCCTAGCGGCAGAAAATAAATCGCAGATCTCCATGAATTCAGTGTGGCAAAGGCATGACTGTTATGAACACTTAGCTGCCATCACATGCTCCATGAATCACTGCCCCTGGCTTCAACTGTGACACTTGCTTCTGTCAGGCCTGGGGGTGTCGTGTCACACCAGCAAGGGGTGTGAAAAAAACACCATTAGGGAGAATGCAACTGAGTTTAAGTGACTTGTCTGATGCTGTGTCAAAACTGCAATGGGAAGTGGACGCTCACAAACCAGTTCTTCCCTGGCCAGGCTTGTATGCCCTCTGCTGGGTTGAGGTCAGTGAGGTCCACAACAAGGAGAAAGCTCATTTTAGGTTTTTGAATCACTAAAGACTCAGCAGATTGTAAGTACCCAAAGCTGTGAAGCCCCATCTTTATGCTGTGAGTGTTCCTTGGGCACTGGTTGAGTGGTGACTGCTTCTGCTGCAGCATTTTGTGTCACCCTCACCTTCTCCCATTGATTTGATAGATTCAATCATTATAATCTTATTTCCTAGGCAGGGTGTAGTTTGCATAGCAAAAGGCTGCTTCTTAACTGCACTTTGCCCTGGGTATCAGAGATTAGCACTGAATCCTGCTGAGAAGAGGGGCTAGAGGGTTTTAGAGAGTTGCCATCCATAAAGGAACCAGTGATTGCATTATTCCCCTTCAAACCATCCTCCGCACTCCCCAGCCAGCTGCTGTTGCTTAACTGGGTCCAGATGGTTTCATCTCAGCTTGATGGTTTTTCCTAGTGTGCATTTATAATGCCTTCAGCCCGTGCAGCAGCCAACTGTTGTGATGGGGCACTGTTCCTGTCATTTCCTTCCTCTGCCTGGCACGCAGGATGGTTATGTTTTGTCCCAAGTTAGATTGCACATTTCTTGGGGTTTTTCCCTGTGCACTTGGAATGGGTCATTGAAATTATGCTCTGTTTCTGCCTACAGCTGTTTGTCCATAAATTGAGCCACGGCGGGAGAGGAAGGACAGGGAGCAAGTTAGTCTTGGATTTGCTGTACTGCCCCCTCCTCGAAGAGCAGAGAGCCCAGTTCAAGCTGTAGCAGCAAGAGGAAGTACCTGCATGCTGAGGTGGAGGAGGAAGAGACTGTTTCATTTGAGTTTTGGAAAAGGCATGTGCTTTGTGAATTTAATCTAACCATCTCCCTCCTGAGGCTTCCTCCCTCTAAAGGGATCTCTTCTGGACACCACAACTGTGTGTGGGTGAGCTGAAGGTCTTGCACACACTGTATTAAACTGGACCAGGAACTCTTCTCTCCTCATTTCCATTCTCCTGAGGCAATGAGAAGCCAGATTTCTCCTATGACAACAGACATGTGAAAACATGAGTCTGCCTTCCTCCCTACAAGCAACCAGTGGAGGAATGTGCAGGAACACAGGAAAGGCTTGGAACTACAGCACCCTGTTGATTTGGCTCTCAGCCTTCCTGCTGCAGTGATCAAGGAACATATTTGCTTGATTATGGCCCTGTTAATTCTTTATTTGGCATTTATTAAAACTCTAAACTGTGCTTAGAAAACACCCATGATTAATGATCATTCATTAGGGACCAAGGAAGCTTGGAGGATTATTCAGTTACTTTTGGCAGTAGTAGCAGAGATTTTATCTTTTTACCAGTGTCTTGGTGGAAATGACAAGATTTGAGTTATCCAATGATTTTGAATGCTATGGTAAGGAATTTTAGGGTGAGGGTGTGAGGACTGTGGCTGCCCTCCATGGTTGCTACTACCTTCTACATGGATGATGCAGCTTGTTATCAAGGTCCAGGTGACTTCAGAAAGTCACTACAGCTATGTCTGCAGCTTGATCCTGATTTGGTAGAGAGCTCATGCCATGCAATCATCATTGTAATACTTCTGGTATGACTATACTTCTGGTATTCAATCTGTGGCCCTTCAGTGTGCACAGATGGGAGAGATCCCTGCTGGATAGTACTTATAAGGTGCTCTGCCAGAGGAATGTGCTTTTTCATTTCAGAAAATTAAGTGGGCTGCTGATTTTGTTTGTGTTGCCCTGCTGAGTGCTGGCAGGACAGCTATTGTATCACCCTTCGCTCCCTTCACCCCATCCCTTCCCTGAAGAAGGGCACAGATGAGTTTGTGTTGAATGCAGATGTGCATGGAAGAATTGCCAGGGAAAGACATTTTTCAAAGTTATTCAGGAAAATGAAAAGTGAATCAGGATATCTATATTAACATACCTTGCTTGCACTAAAATAGGGGACAAAGCCCTCAGCATCTGGGAAAAAATGTAATATTAGACTTCATTCCTAAATAA
The DNA here is from genome assembly GCA_013397295.1 of Polioptila caerulea. Lineage (NCBI taxonomy): Eukaryota > Metazoa > Chordata > Aves > Passeriformes > Certhiidae > Polioptila > Polioptila caerulea. The sequence goes on along the minus strand of VYXF01004851.1, from coordinate 363,217 downwards.
AGGTGTGCTATATGTACATGTATTTGTTGCATGTGTTGCATGTGGGTAGCACAGTAGGACAAGTTGCATTCTATAAAAATAATTTATGTTTTTCTGTTAAAATAAATGATGTTTTTCAACAGAAGGTTTAACTGTAATATTTTCCCAGCCCCATAGAGATCACTGCATGGAGCAGTAGGCTTTCCTTTGAGCATCACTTTGAAAGAAAATTTCTTTAAAAGAAAATACAAAGAAAAAGAAAAAACTCACTCTCCCTCAATCTTCTCATAGGCAGCCAATAAACCAGCCTTCAAAGAGACTTCTGAGACTGGCTGACAAGAGGCTGCCTTTGGGCACGGTAGCTACACAAAGCTGGCTCCTGATTGTGGCAGATATCTGTTGGAAAAAGATACTCTGCTTTCTGTGCAGGAAAGAGAGATGAGTGGAAAACCAGTGAGATGATCCTCGGGAGTGATGAGCTATGCAGGGTTTGAGAAGTTGGAGAAAGCTAGGTGTAAGCTTGGTGTCTGGCCTATTTTTGAGTATCTGTCAGAATTACAGCTTGCAACAGCTGCAGAGCACAGTTCCCTCACCCAGGGCAGATGTGGGTTGGTAGAGGGTGGTCTGTCACCAGCACAGCACAGCACATCTATCACCCCCAGTCCCAACAGACCCTGTGGGTGGAAGGAGTGATATCTGTGGACTTGTGCATCGTGTGTCCTTTTGTTTGTGTCTGGTCTTTTTTAGGAGTGTGACATCGAAGGGGAAGGGCTGTTCCCTTGATCACTTTTAATGACAGATACGTGGCAGGTTTCTAGATCAGCTGTGATCCAGCTGTATGATGAGAGATTCCCTAAATGTCACCCTGAGATGAGCTACATATCTTTGAGGAAGAGATACACGAGATAGAATTTCTTTTCACCAAAGTATAAGCCTTCATCTCACCCACACTAGTTTCTAACACCATTTCTTACAAGTCCATGGGTGCTGCAGGACTGTGTTTGGTCAGACCAGCAAAGATAAGCACAAATAAATTGATGCTACATGGTACAACTTTGACATTCATGTACTCCAAACTTTCCATACCCCGCTTAACATGTCATATTGATTGAAGGCTAGAGATCAATCATGATCAATAATGATACCCAAAGTTTTCTTACTGTGGTCCCATTTCTGACTGACAAGAGCCTGAAAGATGTGGGGCCTGCCTAAGCCTCATTTACAATGTGTATCTTTTTTGATTTTGTGAGTGTGATGTGTTTGTGCTATGACTTGTGCCAGACGCTCTCAGGGAGCAGACCACCATGCATGTGCTTGACAGCAAGGGCCAGTATGGGTTTATGAAAAGCAGGTCCTGTCAGACCAACCTGACCTCCATCTGACAAAGTGACCCACAGAGTGAATAAGGAAAAAGATGTGGATGCTGTCTATCTAGACTTCAGTAAAGCCTTTGACACTGTCTCCGACAGCATTGTCCTGGGGCAACTGGCTGATGATTTGGATGAGGGGATTGAGTGTGCCCTCAGTAAGTTCACAGATGACATCAAGTTGGGTGGGTGTGTGGATCTGCTGCAGGGTTGAAGGGCTCTGCAGAGCCCTTCAGATCTGAACAAACTGGATTGATCATCTGAGGACTGAGGTTCAATCAGGCATGTGTGTCAGGTCCTGCATTCAGGTCACAACAACCATGCAACACTCCTGGCTTGAGGAACAGTGGCTTTAGAGCTGCCCAGAAGGTGGCCTGGAGGTGCTGGTTGATGATCAGGTGAACATGGGCCAGCCTGTGCCCAGGTGTCCAAGAAGGTCAATGGCATCCTGTGACCAGTGGACCAGGGCAGAGATTGTTCACCTGTACTTGGCAGGGGTAAGGCTGCATCTCAAGTCCTGTGTTCAGTTCTGGACCCTTCCATTCAAAAATGGGCATTGGAGTGCAGGAGCATGCCCAGAGAAGGGCAATGGAGCTGGTGAAGGGTCTAGAAAACATGTCCTGTGAGGGGCAGCTGAATGAATTGGGGTTGTATAGTCTGGAAAAAAAGAGGCTCGGGGGAGACCTCATTGCTCTCTTCAATAACCTGAAAGGAAATTGTAGCCAGGAGAGTGTCAGTCTCTTCTGACATGTCTCAGGTGAAAGAATGAAAGAAAATGACCTTCTGTTTTACCAGGGGAGGTTCAGATTAGATATCAGAAATTTGTTTTTCACTGAAAGAGAGGTCAGGCATTGCAGAAAGTTGCCCAGAGAGGTGTGGAGTCACCATCTCTGAAAGTGTTCAAAAGGCATCTGGGTGAGGCACTTGGGGTTTAGGGCTAATTGAGGCAGTGCTGGGTTGGAGTGGATGGTCTAGAAGGTCTCTTCCAATCTAGATGATTCTATGATTCTGTGATTCTGTTGAGAGTTTTTGGGGCATTTGCTTGTATCAGGAGGGTCCGAGATTCTGCATGGCACAGCTGAGAGAGGCTTCTTGCTGGGAAAGTTCCCAGTGTACATTGCCTTGCAGATGTTGCATTTGCTTGCTCATGCATTGATGCTTCAAGTAGCTTAAGGTAGGGTAAGATCCTTTGGCATGGATACAAAAGCTGCAGGTGGCTGCTCTCAGCCAGCACATGTGGGAACCACATAAATACAAAATGAAATATTTTTGGGAGACACCATTTTCCAGATCCTGATTCCTACAGGAGTCCAAATCCAGCAGGATGGATCCTGGCTTACTCTGAGCCTTACTCCCTCCCTGAGTTTGTAGCAGCATCTTCCACCTTTAAGGAAAAGCCCTTCCTAGCTCCCATTGTATATTCACTGTGACCATTCCACACCTAAGTGCCACAAACCACTGGACTACTGGACCAAAGCTGGCAGAGCTCCACTTTGCTTTGTTTGGAGGCTGCTCTGACTGGTATGCCCTGAGGCAAGACAGGACTGACTGTGACTGACCAAAGTACTTCAGATGAGATGCCATCAACCCATCAAGACATTTGTGTGTCAACATTGACAGACATATCCTAAGAGCACTTCACTACTAGATCCTTCTGTGTCTGAAACTGGGAGTCAGGGGATGGGGACTTGATGGACCTGAAGTTTAGTCTTAGATGCTCATCTTGTTGTGAGCATTTGACCCCACAGTGATCACAGTTCCTCGAGGAGCCATTCTCTGCAGGTCGTCATTGCTGTGCGAGCTATTCAGATTGTGAGTGTGGCAGTAATTGTCCTGGAAGTTCTCCAGTACCAGTCACTGTGCACAGCTCAGGATTTTGCCCTGTTTGTATTGCCATCAACTTCAGCAGAGTCTAATGAAGTCAAAACTGCCTTTTAATTTTCTTTGGTAGTCGGGTTAGAGTTACGATTATAATTTGGACCTGATTCTGGAAAGAATCTTAGGTCTTTGTGATCAGGCAGATGATTTAATTCAGTTTAATTTAATTTTGACACCGGCAAGATTCTCATTTAAAGTGCACATTTCGAAGTGTATAAATCTATGGAAACGACATTGGCTCAGAACCTTTACTAAGCAGGCTGTCATAACTAATGCCTATTAGTTAAATTAATGTAACAATATTCACTTTTAGTACTTAGGAAAGGATCTGCTCCTCAAATATAAACCACAAAACCTGAAAATGGCTATTTAATTAAACTCATTTATTTTCTTTTCAGATGCTTTCCCTAAAATTTCTTTCTTTCCTTGGGTAAGGTGTTCTTATAAGACAATGTGAATTTAAAATGCTAAAATCAAGGATAGGCCAAGTTATGGCATAATGACTATCACAGAATTACAGAATCACAGAATCACTAGGTTGGAAGAGACCTTCAAGATCATTGAGTCTAATCCATCCCCAACACCTCAACTAGACCATGGCACCGAGTGCCACATCCAGTCTTTTTGTAAACACATCCAGGGATGGTGACTCCACCACCTCCCTGGGCAGACCATTCCAGTACTTTATATCAAATCTTGCTCAGTAATCTACTCCAAACTCTGTGAAACTCTATTTTAGTATAAAATGCAGAGGAAATTGAATTAATTTGAAAATGTTTCTGTGGTGAAAGGTGAACAATGAAACCTTCTCTGGGAGCTGATATATATGAGAAGCAAGTGGGAAATGTGCTCTTGCAATCACTTTTTGAATTACCTGTAAGTTCTGTGAATTGTTAGGTTATGTCAGAGCATCTTAACTTTAATTCTTTTTTTGAAATCTGTCCATTTTGCTTCACAGCAGTCTTCAAATGTTCCTTGTTTCTAAATGCTTAAGGGTGGCCCAGAAAATACAGGACAGTTGGGACGTGTTTGGAGTTCATGTGACATCGCTGGTACTTTCAGCCAATGGAGCACTGTGAAATTCTGGTTTCTGCCACTTAAACTCTCTGATGCACAAGAATAAGAGCTCTGTACTTGTATGCTGTGGTCTTGGTTGAAGAGAAATATCAGGAGTTAACCACAATGCTGTTTGATGATTAATGAGAAAATGCTTTTGCCAGAGAAATCAGAGTAGATACATCTACTGTAGACTTTTAGTTCTCTGAATTATTAGCAGTCAATTAGCAGCAAGTATTTAACACATTCAATAAAGGCTACTATGGACATCATTTTGCATTTCCTCAATACAGTAAAAAAATAATGGTTTTTAACATAAAGATTAGAAGATCTGTTTTGAATAAGAAACAGACATTTATAACCATAAATAAATATGTAGCACGTCCATTGTGGGCTTTACAAATGTGCTAAATACATTGAGTTAACTGGTAATTAATTCAGGGTAGAGTCTACAAATAGTCTAAACATATCGATTGCCAGCTCTTCCTTTTCCGGGAACAGAATCACTGTGCAATGCTGAACTGAATTAAAATAAAAGAGCACTACAGAATATAATTTCTGCTGCAGACTGAAGATACTTTTATGGCATGGAATGCTACTGGAATAGAGGAGTAGTCATCAACCACTGTTTAGAGCATGCAGCACATTTTGTATTCTAGAAATCAGGAAAATCTGTAGGGAGTAGATATACTTGAAAAATATAGGGTCACAATAAAACTGTGATTTTATTATAATTATAAATGGCCATGGCCAGAATATACTCTCAACATCTGTAAAAGACTGATTTTCAGAAAGAAAAAGAAATAAACTGGCTACAGAGCACATGCACTCTGAATATTAGATGTCCAAGCTAGGGCATTAGAAACTGCAAGCAGGGACCAATGCATGCTCTGAGAAACTACAAATGCCAGAGGAGACGTAAATAGGTGCTTCAAGAAGTTATACATTTTCTGTGGGTTTTTTCAGGAAGAATGGGTGTTTGGCATTTTCCTTGTAAATGGACTTGGAACTATATGTGGCTCAGCTCAATAAAACATAGGCTGATGAAAACTGTAATTCAGTGTCCTTTGTTTTACATGAAGGTGGTTGTATTCTTTGCTGCATTCACATTGAATTATGTACAAGTCTAATGCAACTCAGTCACAAAAGGTGACACACTTCTCACTTAATTTTATAAGCCCAAAAAGCAGAAGTCTACATGTCATCTGTTGTCTGGCCTCCTTTATGACTCTGGAGACAATGGAGAGTCTGGAGGTGCTTCTAGAAAATGACTCATCTGTTCTATTTCAGACATCTATCTGAGGAGGACGTGAATTATGCCCTGGGAGCACCTATTCCTCCTTGACTTGGACAACCAGCCCAGATGAAGATGTCTGTGCTATAATTGTCTAAGACCAAGCAGAAAAAATCCCATAGAGGGGACACAACACCATGTGCACCCTGGCCATGGCACACATCCAAAAGCCTCTTGCTTTGCAGCTCCAGCACAAGTGCTTGCAGAGTCAGCTGGGTCTCCACTTCCCATGACACTGGTGGCTGTTTCCTCACTTTCCTATGTAGGTTTCAAATGCAAATCCCCATGGACAACAGTGACCACAAGAGTGCTGGCTTGAGGAGGCCCAGCCCACTCCTGAGGCATTCCCTTCTCAGGATCCTGGGGCTGGATCCCTTCCAGTCTGTAGTGAAAGAAGAGACTTCCAGCACCTCTTCAGGTGATGGTTAAACCATGGTGGGTACTGCTCTGTACTTGTGGGTTGCCGCAATTTTCAGAGTTATCCACTGCAAATTGTCCCATATTGAGTAGCTGTCACCATCCTGAAACAGCACCTGTAAAGTGTTTTGATGGAGCAGGGTTTTGAAAAGTTCTGTGGGCAACAGCAAATAAAATAACAAGCAAAACAGAACTTGGCTGCCTGACTTTTCAAAATATACTGCTAAGACACCTGAAATATTGCCTCTTGCACAGCCCTGCTCCTCTGAGACATCCAAAAAGGAGTTCATTTTTATACTCGCTGTGTACTTTTGCTGCTTGAGATATTTCTTTCTGCTTCTCATTAATGCTATTTTCAATCCCACAGGGAGAATGCTAGGTAAAGTGATCAAGAAAAGCTTTCTTGATGGTCTGCCCAACTTCATGAAATATTAATGCTTATTGTATTTGAGCCTTTTGTTTATTTAATATTTGCCCAGGGACAGTATAAGCTGTCCATATTGTTTTCCATCAGAATTACTAATTCAGGAAAAGGGAACACTATAATTGAATACCTATCTTATTAATATTTTTATTACAACAAGACAAACAGAAATAGACCAATCTTGTTACAGATTATTCTTTATATGTGCATTGAAGATGAAAGGGTGAATGTTGTTCATGATGTTTTCTTTCTGTGGCTGCTGTGATCTGTGGATATATTTTTTCAAGATAAATGCTGCAGTGAGATGCCTACAATGAAAGGGCTGAAATATCCTTCGAAGTACATGGTCCTTCCTCCAAGTGGGATAACACTCCATGTTCTTTTGGCTCCTTTGGGAACTTCACCTTGTGTTCTCTTAGAGAGAGTGTGGTGCTCTGGGTGCATTCTATAAAAGGCCCCCAGCAGATACATGAGGGCTTCAGCTCCAGCTCTGGTTTCCATTTCTTGGTGAAGATGAAAGACATCAGCAAAGTCAGCCTCCTGGAAATGTTGTCCTCCTGGAGGAGTTGGTATCTGCACTTTCTCCTGCCTTCACTGGCATTAGCAATGAGTGGTTCCCAAGTACATGTTTAATTGTTCTGTTCAGGCCAGAAAAAAGTCAGATTCCTTCTCTCCTGAAGGGAGATCCTCTTTTTAAGGGGACCTCCTTAGAAAACACAAAGTCAGAGATGGAATGGTGGACACTTATTCCTCCATCAAATATCCCTTGTAGGTGAGCATGGCAAAGGAGAAACATGAGAGCAATGGGTGGCAATTAAGTTTCAGGACTTTTCAGAAATCTTGGGCTTTCTGGAGAATACTTCAACTCCTTGGAATTATTGGAAGTAATGGTCTTCTGTACTTTTGGCACTGAAAAGCCAATTCAACTCATTCTGAAGTCAACATTACAATTAGATGCTGACTCTAAGAGGATATACTGTCTTTTACTACCTTCTTTCATCCCTGTGTTATGCACATCCTGATCTACTGCACTTGGAAGAAGGTCTGTCATAAAATAAAGCCTTGAAGCAAACAATTTTGAATTAATGCAATTGCTGGGATTCCCAATCCTGGCCAATTCTTACCCCCATCATGCAAGAGCTGCTTTTTTCTGTACATAAAATTTCGAAACTTCCCATGCTTTGGGTGTTGTAATACTGGTGTTATTATTAGCAATAACAACAAAAGAGTGATACTGTCTCAGCTAAACATGTCACTGCAATTGAGGCTTTCTATTATTTTTATGATATACATTTGTTTATAGTCCTCAGCTGTTTTCCCCAAATAGATGCTGAGCTTGAATATGAGGGCCAGTAAACTTTCACAGTTTCTCCAGCTGCCTTGGCAAAAATATTACCTGTGGGAGCCAATGAAACATTTATTACACATTGCTCCTACTGTGCCCACAATGACATTTCTTCAAATGTGGCTGTGCAGATTGAAGATATATTTATTGGTTTGCTGCAGTACTATTATAAATTAGATTATCTTGTGGTGTGTGAAGTGTGATAGAGTCTGGTGAGTGTTTAAGTCTTGAAAAGTTGCTGCTTGCATTTCCATTGCTGGTTGGGGCTGGGGCTCTCTGTCTCGTCTGTGTCTCTGCAGTGTCTTGAGGATGGCCTGGGAGCCACAGACTTGGTGAAGAATAGTAACAGGGGTTTTCAGTAAAAGAACTCCCTGGAAATGGAGTTTAAAAAAAATTGTGCTATAAAGGTGTGCTAAAACACTTGCAAGGTGCTGTATGCATTTTTTTAAAGAGCGGTTTGTATTCTTAAGCCAGCAAAGGAAGAAAAAAAGTAAATTCTAAGATTATGTGAAGTCAGTGGGAAGGAACACTCACTGTAATTAGTAGGAAGGGAAAAGAAAGTGAAAATCTTCTCAAGAATCTCAGGATCAGGAGTCTGTGAGGAGAGAGGCTGTTTCAGTAGGCTACCATTAGCAATTAGCTGGGAAAAAAAGGGAAAGGCCCCCATCACTGGAGGGAAAAATCAAATTATTTACTCAGAAATACTTTGGTAGTTATGGGGTAGCTTGCCAACCACAGAGATTAGTTGGAAGAGTAAAAAAAGATTTATTGCATAAACTTGTGAGAGAAACAAATGTATTCCATCCAGTGTGTCCACCAGATGATACTGTCATTTTGAAAAGGAACAGTTTGGGATAATAAGGAAATTGCAGCAAAATGAAACAAATTTATTGCATTTTATCTTCACCACAGTGGACAAGGGAGAAATACCAGCTCTATAGCTTCTTTATTTTTTGTAGATAATAAAAATGGGGAACAATTTAAAAATGAAATCAATCACTAGGGCCGGATAGTACTTATCCATGAGTTTTGGAAACATTTGAGTGGTTCATCTGTAAGCAAAAATACATGAACTATCACTAAACCCAGATACCATAAAGGAGGACTGGAATTTTGCAAAACTTATAGTTCCTTTATTACAAAGAAACTTTACCTCACTATTAGATAAATTAGTAAATAAACTAATCAGGGACATGTAAAATACTTAAATGATCACCACAGGCAAAATGTGTCTTCTTCCAAATTAGGGGAATACTGGATGTGATAGGTAAGGGTGAAATGGCACATGTGAACTTCGGAGTAGCCACTGACAAAATGCTGTGCTGGCAGGAGAGAGGCCAAGTCAGTTGCAATGTAGAAACTAATTATGCCAAAGTAATTAGGGAGAACAGGAACAAATCTTCAGCTCTGCAACTGGAGGGCATCGTACCGAGTCAGCTCCAAGCTGATTTAATAGCCTGCCACCATTGAAAACTGAGAAGTTAAACAATTAGCCCATCCACTGTGTTCTTGTCAGCATGAAGGTTCCTGTGTGCCTTTAGGGATCTGAAATAATTTTTACTCGCCATCTGATAATATACATCTGGAAAGCAAAGATTAGGGGGAAAAAGGTGTCTCTGAGCACATATTTGGATTTTGGGCTGCAGTTCATGTTTTTGACTGGAAATATTTGCACAGCCTCAGGTCTCCTGTGCAGCAAGGGATGTTGCTGGCCAAATTTTGCCTTCTCCTCTCCCCTTGCTTTAGCTTCCCTGCAAACATTTTGATGCAGGGAGCACAGAGAATGCTGCCTGTCAGGTAGGCTGCACTTTCTCAAATGCATTTCCAATTCCTAGAAGCTCATGTGTAAGTTCCAGGTCTGTGCCTTTTCCTATTGGAGTGAATCCTGAAATCCAGCCTATTTTTGACTGATACTTTGGCTCTACTTGCTAATCACTAGTTGCTTTTTTCTGTGTGCTGAGCAGGCTTGGTACTTGCCTACATTTTTGTAGGGAACCTATGGAGAACAAAACCCATCAATGATAGAGAAGCAGCTTCATTATATACCAGCCAGAAACATCTACTGAATGCCTTCCTCAGAGATATTGTGACCTTTTTTATTATTATTTAACCCTCTTCCTCCGCATTTTTTCAGCCCTTCAACACTGCCAGAAGGGTTGGACAAAAGTGCTGTCTCTTGTGTGACCTGCTCTGTTTTGTTCTCTCAGTATCACTGTTTTGGTGAGACATGGGAGATGCTGTGGCAGTGCCATGTAACTCCTTGAATATTTTCAATTTTCTGGAGAATCATCCCCTTGCCAGGAAAATGGGGGAGCAGAAGTGGCAAAGCTTCTCACTTCCATTTGAATCTCCTCTCTGGCAGGTACCAGTAGGGCTCTGTGTTTGGATTCCTGGTCTGTGCCCAGAGGGACGGGGCAGAGCACAGATGGCAGGGACAGGGAGCACTCGGTAGAGCCTGGATGGGCTGGCTAGGTACAGTCTGTGCTGTGTCCTCCAGATGCCTTGGTCCTCCAAGTCATGTTTTTGTACAGCTTGCCTTTTGCCTCTGGCCTTTTGCACAGATATCTTTCTGCCCATGGGTGCCAAGGAGAAAACACATGGGCCTGGAGTAACAAGGGATGGCAGTCAGAGGCAAGGAGAGGGGCTGGGTTGACTGAGGGACTGTCAATGTCCTGGGGGTCCCAAGCCTCTACTGCTGAATCCCTTTTCCTGGGCAGCCACAGCAGTGGAAATATCATCAAGTACACCTCTTTGCACCCTTCTCCAACAGGATACCCAAGGCCAGATCCCTTTTTCTTATCTGTGCTCTGGCTCTAGAGGCCATTACTTACTCAGGCCACCATCACTTTTCCAAGGATCTGTGGCATAGCCCTGTGCAGAGCACAGACCAGGGTGATGTTCTGTGCTGCATAGACATTGTCAAGGAGGTGAAAGAACACACTGGCTTCCTCAAAATATCTTGAGTACAGTCTGTCTTTTAAGGGTGCAGAACTGAAAACAACCAGAATTGTTTATCTAGTTATTGTATGTACTTCTTTACTTAGCTATGAAAATTAGCCCCTACAGAATGTGATTACTGTCTGATCTTTCTAAATATTGTGCTGTGTCAGGGACAGGCCTTTGCGTGGAGTTGAGCCTAGCTGTTTGTCCACATCTTAATTACATATTCTGATTTTAAGTAATTACAGGAGCAGGCATAAGCTGTTTTTCTGCCATAGATGTTCCAACAAGATTCAGGCATATTGTCAACATGTTTTAGCAGTTTAATTGTAGAGCTGGAAAGCAAAGACTTGCGAGCTTTATTCTTAGTCCTGGCACACCCCTTGCATCCCCCTCACCCAGCTGTAGCTGTGTAGTTTAGGGGGTCCAACCCAAGCTCATCACAGAGGTTCCTTCTGCAGCCTAGGAGGAGAGGAAGGTGCCCTCTGCACCGTGGGTCAAGGGAGTTTGGATATCTGGCTTGGGATAGACACTGAGCTTTTAGGTAGGCAGCTCTGGTGGCATAAATGTCCCCCTCACACTCATGGGTCTGGAGCTGAGCTGTCTTTCTGCTGTGCCTGACTTTTGCATCACTGCTGCTTACCTGCTTGTGCATTGTTATGGTGCTTCCTGATGTTTTCCAGCTGAGGTCTGCTCACCAGACGGGCTCTTTGACACTAATGGCCTCTTAAGTAGTATTTGAGGACACCCCAGACCTCCCCAGCCCTCTCAATTCTTTCCTGTGGATATTTTTCCAAACACAAAAAAGGTATTTACAAAGAGAGAAAGAGTTTTTAAATTATCCTAAATCTGATGATACCTTTCCCTAATGTAAAAATGGCATGCCAGAATATTTATTTTGATCAAGAAATTTGGAAAAACATATTTCCCAGTTTTGTCAGTGGCAGTCTGTAGTGGAAGTTTCCTATGCTCTGCATTCCTGGTGACTGGTGCATAACACTGCAATACCAAAACTATCTGCCTTCTGTCTCAGCCCAAATGAAAACCATTTTAAAGTTCATTTTCATATATTTTCTAAATGTATTTGTGCCATGGTATGGCTGCCATCCTGCATTAACAGCAAGGTGTCTTTTTTGTTTCATTTGGATTTGGGAGAGCTTAGTTTTGCCTTCTTACTGCTTTGTCACAAGTCATTGTAGCAAACCTGCAGTTACCAAAATCATGGATGCCAACAAGCACAGGAACTGCTTTTGTTGTGTTTGTTTTCCAGCCTCAAAATTCCTTGTTAATATTGACAAGATCCCAGCTCCCATGGTACTTATGAGCTTTTCTACCAACATGCCCTACAAAAGGCTCTTAGATGTATAAATTATGCAGCATGCTATGATCAAGTAGCTGAAATAAAAGGCAACAGTTTCTGAAAACAACCTGCACAAAGCTGCACTGTGCCAGTTTCACAACGGTATAGTGAGACTTAGCGGTAATTAATTAATATTTCATACACGGCTTCCCAAGCCTTGATGAAACGTTTCGTACCAAAATGATGGACGGACGCTCCTTGCACAACACTCTTCTGCCATCCAGAAACACAGCAGGCACACCTTGGCGTGAACTCCTCCATTAAAGTTTAGTTTTCCACAGTCTGCAGCACTTTGTCTTTCTGTCTTGATAAGATCAGTAAATGTTTTGCTTCAGGAGAGGGCAACACAGCTGTACAGAGGTTATGCACTGAATCCAAATGGGAAGGGAGAGGCAAAGAGAGTATATAATGCATTATGTACGCAGAAAGTAATCAAACACGTAGTCATTGTGGGCAAAAGGCAATTCCAGCTCTTACTGGGCACACATTAAATGCGGAACACCTGCCTATTGCATCTATAAATAAAATCTCTGCGGTTCTTCCTTTCAGCCTGAGCATGTGTTTTCTGGAGCAGCTGCCTGCTCAGGGAAAAGAGCAGAGAGTCACCCTGCGGTGGTAACTGTTTAATTTACATCGGTAACGACAGCCCTGGCACAGGCCGGCCTCCTCGCCAGCTCCCAGCGTGGTGGCGAGGGAATTCAGCTGCTAGAGCTGGAGAGAGGAGATTCCTCCTCCTTTTGAGTGGTTTCCCCGCCGCGCCGAGGAGCGCAAGGGGGCTGGCGCCGGCGGCTGCTCCTGCTGGAGGAGCGCTCAGCCCAGCGGGGAAGACGTGCCTGGGGTCTCTGTCCCGAGGAGCCCCCCACAAACATGCCATCAGCATCTCCAGGCATCCACCCCGACAGGCGAGGGGAGCCTGGAGGACGTTTTTCCTTTGCATAAATAGCTCTTTGCTGTTTCACTTTACAGCCCTGTGTCTCCAAAGACAGTCTGGAACTTCTCCTTTCCCCCCTCCTTGCCAGCGCAGTGCTGGAGAGCCACTGTGGACAGCGAGGAGGAGACTTGTCTTCCTTGTCTCTCTTCACCAGACTCTGGGAAGGTACCAAGGAAATCTCGATTTCTAAAATAGTTTCATTTTTCTGGGACAGTGTATGCCTATACCCCCGCCCACACCTACACCTACACTTGTACCTATATCAAAGCCCATTTTGTCTCTAGGGTTTCCTTCTACAGTCTGTCAGGTAAGTATGACCTCCACTTTCTAGCCTCTAGCACAGTGCTGAAGCAGAGAAGTTCACAGAAGACAGGAATATCCTGGAATGCTCGTGTATAGAACTGAAACATTGTCCTGCTATTCTGAGGTCACATTACTGGATCTGTTCTCATGCCAGAATGGTTGGAGGGAGTATTTGAAATTATCTGTGATAACAAAAATAAATACATTTGGAATTTCTAGTTCTCCATCATTTCTCAGCTGTTTTTCCTTCAATTTGGATGTCAGCCAAACAGGTAACAAAATCAACCTCATATGACTCAGGTGACCATTTACGAGCCATCATGATCATCAACAAGTAGCAGAAATGAGCAAATTTACAGAAGCTCTCAATATTATTGTTGACTTTTTGGACAGCATGTTATTAATAACACAATATTTCACAATAATTGTGATTTATGAGTGTGTAATTACTAGTCAAAAAGAGGAGTGGATTTTGTGAGGCATGTGAAGATTTAAATAATTTATTTTGCCATGGTATTAGAAGTGATTTCCTATACATATGTCTACATTGGAGAATACATGAGTTTTATTGAATTTGCCCCTTAGAAACAAGTAGCACAACAGAACTGATTACAGAGTTTAACATTCAGACTGTACATTTTTCATAAACTACTAATAAATAATTCTTAAAAATACAAGCCATGCCATATAAAATTTAAGAAGTCATTGGTACTATATAAACACACAAATTCATTAAATTCAAAATGTGTTACTCCATCTTTGAGTGTAACATATACAGATAAATCCTTGATAAAATTCCGTCATTTTAGAAGAATTGCCTACCAAATTAATTTAAATATTATTTTTGTTTTTCTGACAGGGGAAAATCTGCCTTCAGCGGTATAGGTCTTAATTCACTCTTTCTGCAAATCTGCTTTCTGAGGGGTGTTTAATAGCCTATAGAAAACATCACATATTTTTCCACGAGAAACAGTGTGTTTCATCAAAATAGAAAGTTGCCACAGGAAAAAAGACTGATGAAACTGTGCCTGTGAAAAATGAGAAGCAATGGCTGTTACCCTTGTGGCTGAGTCAATCTGATACATCACAGGATTGTCCTAGACCTCTGCTGTGGGGAGACCATGGAAAATATATTCTGGCTTTGGTTTTGGAATGCCAAGAAATGCTTTATTTTAATCCAGAAATTCAAAAATTCCTTAATCATGGGTGTCCAAAATTTCTGTTCCCTCCATTAATACATCCTATTTTTCTGTGTCATTTTTGTAGGAAACAAATCCAGGGTGATTAGCATCTCCTGCAGCAGGGAAATCCTGTGTCTTTGTTCTAGTTCCTCTGTTGTTAATGAGTTTAATGAAAGTACTTGAAGCTTTTTTGTTTCTTAAAACAGAAGGAATGACAAATATGAAAAGTTAACAGCTCATACTAGTTTCTTCCTCCAGACAGAGGATGTTCTGTTACTCTGGGATGCACAAATTTCATATTCCTAAGGCTGATAGTGCCAATTTGCTGCTGCCTTGTGGCACAGATGAGCTTGAGAGCAGTTAAAGCTTCACAAGTGAATCGGAAACAGTCTTCTCTTCCTCATTTACCAGCTGATGTCTTGAAACACAGGTTTCCAGAGCCTGCACACCAAGCTTTATACAATGCACACAGAATAACTGATTGTCCTCTCAGGCAGTACAGAATCACAGAATCATTAATGTTGGAAAAGATTTTCAAGATCATGGAGTCCCACCTTTGACCAGTCCCCACCTTGTCAACTACAACAGGGCACCAAGTGCCACGTGCAGTCTTTGACTGGTGACTCCAACATCTCCTTGGGAAGCCCATTCCTCTGCTTGAAAGGCTCACAAGAGATTGAAGACTCAAGTAACTTTCTTGGACTCTTCAGCTGGAGTGGGATGTGCTGGATCTAAAAGACATGAAGAGGTCTCCTGAACACTCTCCACAGAGCTGAGCTGAGCAATGACACTCAGTAAAACTGAATAGCCACACACTACACATAGAATGTGCCTCCATGGAAAGGCATGTTTGTCAACAGCTGACCCCATTCTAGCTTCAGAAAGGGTATTTTAGTCTCCTTTACCCAGGAAAGCTGAGTACTCAGCAGTTTTCAAACTGTATTGGTTTAAAAATACCCCTGGGATACTTTGGCACCATTTTCACACATATTGCTTTCACGGGTGTATAAGGTCAGAAGGACTTTCACCTTCTGTCTGTTATTTCATACACTGTGTCTTGCATTGAACCAAGAAGAAAACAACATAAGAAGGATTCCTTGTGTCAGGAGAAAAACCAAATAATAGGACAGTAAATATATTTTGGGAGATAGAGAATCATCAGCCCACATTAAGTCAGCTGTGTCTTCCTATGAGCTACATCCCTATGAAGTCTGCAGGATTTCCTTTAACATGCTTCAGCTACTGTGGCAACAATCACGAAAATCTTTATTTCAGTGTTTCAAGTGATAACACCATGCCCCTTCACACCTTTCTAGACTATTTTGGGAGTAATCTGATGCTCAAAGAAACTTCTAACTCTGTCAATCCTGGCACATGGAGCTGATTTTTTCATTAGGTATCTCAGACCGGTGGAGTGGTTTACAGATTATGCCTAACAGGTTAAGGAATCAAATTCAGGACCGGGGAGCACAAAGTGCCTTGCACCATGCTGTGTAAAGCAGGTTCACTCCAGAGCAGACTGGTTTCATTTCAATTGCACAGCTTCTGACCTTCAGACAAGCCTGTAGCCTTAAACTGCGGGTATCATTGCAAGGGATTTTTTTCAAAGTGCCTGAGATCTGATGTGTTCTGTAAGGTTTGTGCCATAGGCCAGTTGAGCAGTGGTCTGATGGCACAAAGTGTGCCTGTATGTGTCCAGGGACATGGTGGTCCCATGTCAGGCTGATGGACTCTTGCCCACCCTCCCTTTGGGGCTGGTCCTTGGCAGAGTCCTTGGCCCTGGTACCTACCCAGGCATGATGGCAGGAGTGAGCTAGGAGAAGGGCTTAGTTCTTCAGTCCTGGCCCTTTTTTGTGCAGGGTAAAGGTGCACAGTGTAGGCACTGCTGCAGTTTTAGATGCTCACAACCATCTACTATGAGCTTTTTTTCTTCCAGAGAATTATTTTTGTCAATGCTGGTGGACAAATACCAGATTGAGAGAGGCATATGATCAAATACTGGCCTGGACCCCCTGTGCTGGGGGAAGCCAGTAGTTTACAGCCCNTGTCCAGGGACATGGTGGTCCCATGTCAGGCTGATGGACTCTTGCCCACCCTCCCTTTGGGGCTGGTCCTTGGCAGAGTCCTTGGCCCTGGTACCTACCCAGGCATGATGGCAGGAGTGAGCTAGGAGAAGGGCTTAGTTCTTCAGTCCTGGCCCTTTTTTGTGCAGGGTAAAGGTGCACAGTGTAGGCACTGCTGCAGTTTTAGATGCTCACAACCATCTACTATGATTTTTTTTTCTTCCAGAGAATTATTTTTGTCAATGCTGGTGGACAAATACCAGATTGAGAGAGGCATATGATCAAATACTGGCCTGGACCCCCTGTGCTGGGGGAAGCCAGTAGTTTACAGCCCCTGTGTTAAAGCCCATTTAAAAATTATTTTTTGTGATAACAACATAAACTTTAATTTTTTGCTTCTTGCTCTGAATACAAGTTTTGTTTTTTTTTTTAAATTTTATTTTATTTTAGGGACAGAAAGGGGTTAAAGAACAAGGTATACCCACTGCCTGCCCAAGCCATGTATTGAACAAAAGCTTGTGTAGGCTCCCTTGAAATCCTTATTGCATTCATTGTGGAAAATTAGATTATTCTCATATCAGTGAGCTTCAGCTGCAGATTTCTATTTAGTTCATTAACTTGCCTTGAAGTTGGATGGAATCAGGAATATATTTCTCACTTTGATTGAGTAATTAGGGTTGATACTTTTTTGCTTTCATGCTACTCCTTTTAAAACTCTTTCAGCTGTGTTTTTGAAAATAAAGTGAGTGAATTTATCATATTTAGACATCAGCAAGCACCACATGGCAGAGACAGCTACTCTGGAATCCTAACGGGCTCTCAAGAATTATCCTCTGTGATTATCTCCACGTCTGAAGGACCATATGTCACAGTCTCTGCAAATGGCATCTGGTTATATCACAGAAGGAGGTTTCTTCTATCTATTTTGAAAGCAGCTGAACCCAAACTGGTGAACAAATCCCTGAATATATTGAAAGAAGCTATATTCCTTTGAACTGTGTTATTGAAACTGATATATTCTGTGAGCTGGATGCCTGTTTCCTCTAAAGACTATCTAACTCATTATTTCACGTTGTGTCAGAAAGGACACGTGATAAATCAAAAGCCAGTATACCTGAAAAATAATTATGAATGACCTTTTTCTCTCCCAAATGAGAGAAATGTTACAAATGTTATCCAGAAAGGGTAAAACCCTTTCAGCTCCACGATAGACCAGAATGCCTCTAATCTATAAGGACAGAAATCTTGTAATGGGAAATTACTGCCACCTCAGCAAACAGTGCCATAATCACTCAAACAGTTACTACATTGATCTGAAATTTCATAGGCCAAGTGGATGCCTGTCTTTGAGAGAATGGGATGATGACGTTTTTTTGGAAGCTTCTTCTTGACTCAGCCTAGGTGATTGCACAGACCTTCCTGACATGCCTTGAGGCACAGGAGCTGCGTGTGCATCCCCCACCAGGTCTGTGCTCTGATCTCTGGCCCTGCCTACACATATCAGCAGGTGAAAACTGGTGATAATTCTGGTCATTCAATCACAAAATTCATGTGATACGAAAGTCCCCTTGAACCTTCATTAAGAAATACCTTACATGCTCACTGATGAGAGCAGCACACTCAGCCCTTCCTCGTGTCCTACCTATACAGCTTTCCTGCAGGTGTACAGTCATCGTGGCAGAGTTGTGCCAGTAGGACCCCATGTTTTGGCCTGCACAAAAACACAGCCACTGCTTTCTAGATGCAAGGGGTGTGAAGAGTAGGTCTGACTCACCTCTCACGCTAAGGTACATTAACAGGAACTCAGTGCAGGATCACTGAGAGCATGCCAATATCCTTCCCACATATGGGCTTAAAGGCAGAGAGAATGCAATGTTGTAAATCTGTGTCTAAAACAAACTGTGCTGCATGAAAACATGCCAGAGGGGGATTGGACAGAAAACTGTCACTGTGCTAAGTTTGGAGCATGGCTTCTCTGTTCAGCAGCACTCTGACATTGAGGTTGGGAGCCACATCCATCAGCCCTTCATGTTTTGTACTGTCCAAGTAAAACTGGAGATCTGGAGACTTTCAGAAGAAAACAAGGGGTGCCCTGGTTGCATGGAGAGGCCCTGCCACGTGCTCCAGCACGGGTGGTTTGGCTGCTCTGATATTGTCACACCGTACAAACTGTGTTCTCAGTGCTGGGAAAGCAGCAGTGTGGCCAGAAGCAGCTGTGAGAAGAATCATCCTTGGGCTTTGGTGCTGCATTTCAGCTCCAGCCCTCATGCTGTGGTACAGCTGTACCCAACCTTATAAATCTCATCTGCTGATCCCAGACTTGCCTCCCTGACTTGGTCCCAGAGGTGCCTGGTCCCCATGGCCACCCTCTGGCTCTGCTGGTCACCTCTGAGTGTGGGGCACAGGGCTACTGGGGCCGGTCCCAGCTGCCCCACTGCCCCACTGCTGGCCAGCCCAGCCTCACTGTGCTGATAACAGGGATTTAGGGGTAAGTGAAAACAGGCAAAGTTGGGTTGAAATACAGTGAAAGAAAACCCACTGAACTGGGCAATTCCATTGGCTCTTCAGACCTATGGGGGCCTGTTTAAGGCAACAGCTATGGGGGTTTTAAATCTCTCTTTAGAGGGATTTTGAAATAAGAAAGATTATTGTAGCATTTAAAATTATGTATTCCTAGAGATTTATATATTTCTTAAGCTCTTTCCTACAAGCAGTATATACATACATGTGTATATACATATAATACTAGAGGGTGGTATTTACTTTGCTCATTATTGTGAGCACCTCATCAGTCTTTCAGCTGTCATTGTATCTAGCAAAATGCTGCACTTAGCAGTAATTGCTATTTTAATTAATATTTGTCTGTATGCTGCCTCTTACATTTAATGTTAGGCTTCTGTGACTCACTGGTACTGATAAGTGACCTGCAGTTGCATTAACAGCCTGTGTAATACATGGCCTGTCATCACTAATACATTTTGATACATTTTTCTGTATTTTGCTGTTTTGGGGATTATGTCTGGTTTTACAGACAAATGGCCTAATTCTCAGCACTTTGTCATTTATTTGTATTTCATGCCAATTTTTTGCACAGATCTAAATTAAAGAAAGGAAAAAATATACTGCAGAACCTCACTGTCTCACAATAAAATGCTGAATCCAGACCTGATAACTCACATTTCAATCAGCCATAAAGGGACAGGTTCAGACCACTCATTTAAAAATATTTGTCTTCTTCTCCCTCCTGGTAATTTCCTAGTGATTTCTTATTGTCATGAGGAAATTTCTAATATATATATATATTTGCTCCAGCATACACAAACCTTTTTGTACAACAGGTTGAAATCTGTCTATGTTTACAGATAACTGGTCAGGCCCAGCATGTGTCCACCCTCTGAAGAGAACCTGGGAACTTCTGGCCTTACACTATGATCACCTTTAATATAAGGAGCTTAGAGAGTCCATTCAGAAGTTATCTCAGAGGGGCCAGAAAAGAAGATTAAACAGCTTTCAAGCTTCAGGGAAGTGCCTTGTTTGGTGGGTCCAGGCTCAGCCTGTGGGGGTGTATGAAATAAATTATCTGGATAATTTTTGAATTGAAATATTCAAGAGCTATGTGGAATATGAGTATTGTATACTAATGAGAGTTTTTACTTGAGGGTTTAAACAGTTTTAGTCATACCTGAGAATATTTTTTACTCCTTGTCCCTTACTAACAATTGATTATGGGTTTTGAAATTTGCTCTGTGTCCGTGTGGATGTATTTTCAAGCATATACAGTATTTATATATGTGCACATATGTTTATGCAAGTGTTGTGATGTCATGATGTACAGCAAGAAAGTGGCCCTGAGAATCAAGAAGTAAGTTTGATTCTGTTCATATGCAAGATCATATTTTTCCCTTCATTACCACGTTGGCAACTCCCAGTTTCCAACCATGCAGTGAGAAAATACCTAGTGTGGGTATGCTGGGCTCCTGCCACTGGCTTCCTCAGTGCTCAATATCCCTCAGCTGCTGTGGGGATCTGGTCTCTACTTTCTCACCCTGGGGGTCAAAAAATGGTCACTTGAATCTTGGCAGAGATAAAGGGTAAGATGAGTGGATAACCAACAGTCCATGGATATCAATTTCAGACAGGTATTTATTGTGCTGTCACCACTGGGCACTAAAAACCTCAAAATGCCTTAAAATAATTAGTTGGGGTTGGTTCAGCAGCAGCAGAAGAAAACCTCAATTCAAGGCTGTGGAAAACCCCTTTTTGATCATGGTGAGCAAAAAGTTCACTCCTAAGATCCCTTGGTTGTTCCATGTAAATTGTTGCTAGAAAGTTCTCAGTTCTCCCTGTTACTATTGGTTACTTTTTCTACAAGAATTATAATATTCCTAATTGCTCTCTCCCATAGGACCCTTCCCTCAGATCCCCAACCTAGGTCCTCCTATACCTAAATGTATAAATAGCCCTGCCCTACCCGGGGTGCAGCTCTTTTCTGGTTCATTCCTGGTGCTGTGGGCACTGTCCTGTTTGTTGTTTTTGCTTTATTAAAGTCCTGTTTCCCAACAATTGGATCAGAGTTGTCTCTGTATCCCTAAAGTTGCCATAGGCCGATTCCCGAGGAAGTCGCTGGTCCGACTGTCTGGGCTCGGACCAGGACACTTCAATAACTGTATCCTCTTCTCAAAGCTGCTTCTTGATAGAGCTGATAAACTAAAATCTGCAATTAAAATTCATGTTCTTGTCAGAACATGACAATGAGAGGTGAAAACAGTGCTAAAGACTCTTCACCCATGAGTCTTTCTAGAAATCTTTATGAAGAGGAGAATTTAGCCCATAAAAGATCAACTGTGAAAATTGTTTGCAGTATGCCTGGGAATTCTGATGTCCATCAATAATGTATGGATAATGTGATAAATGATAAATACTATACCTTTGGAACTTAGACACACACATACACATGTTCTCGCTGTCTCAGGTGAACACATACAAAGTTTCCATTCTGGCTAGGGGACACAGAAGCTTAACTTTTGCTTGCTCTGGAAAATGCATGCATGTTGTTGAAGAAAGCCTTACCAAATTAAATTCATTGCTTTGGGAAAAACAAAAATTTCTAGTTCAAAAGTAGAATTGAAGGCCTCACAATTGTTGCATTACACATCTCCCCAAGTCTGTATTCATACAATAATCAATCAACAGGTTCAGCCAGATGAAGGCTGAAAGCAATACCAGCTGATGAAGATGATCTGCAGAGTCGTGAGCGTGTGTGACTCCAAGTCATTCAGCCAAACTCTGGTGTAAGTACAGCCTTCAAGAGCCTGGACAGACTGTAGAAGCAGCAGATCTGCTGGCACTTGCAGCAACAACAGGAGATTATCAATGGTACACTCTGTAGGGTAATCACTGATCACTGTCAAGGGTCAAGACGTGATTCTGTACATCGAGGGACTCAACACTAAATCCGGAGCATGTGAGTGGGAAACCTTCCATGTCATTCTGTGCATTGCCAGACTGTTGCCATCAGACTGCTTTGATGTTTGCAGCTTCTTTGGGAAGGAACAATCCTATGAGGTGTTGGGTGGGGCTCAGCCCACTGGGACTGGGAAAGGAGATTTCGTCTTGTCTAAACTTAGACGCTCTTTCTTTTAAGCTGATTATGCATTATCTGGAGAAGACTGATGAAAACTTCCAGCTAAGATTCTGTAACATCAGTAAAACCATCCAGGAACAAATGCTTCAAAGTAAGTTCCCCATTTTCTAGAAAGCCTTATGTTTAAATAAGAATAGAAAAATGGCTTTTTCAGAAGCATCACGGGAAGGAAATGCCAGTGAAACAGCCATTCACGATTCCACAATATGGCATGATTGGCCAATCCAGAAGCTTAATTAAAAAAAAGAAAAAAGAAAAAGAAAAAGAAAAATTTATAATACAAATTATTTTTTTACTCATCAAGTGCCTGGCATTTAGCAAGAATAAATGCAGGCTATGCATATTGGCCTGTGAATACAACATCACTTAAAGTGGTTTATTTGTGAGTCAAGCATCTTGTTCTGATGCACTCCAAAGCTCTCTGATAAATTCATGACTACCATCATGTTGTGGCATTAGTCACTGAAAATCTCTTGCTTGGTTATGATGGGCTACTGTTTTTTTTCCTTTGAATACACTTCGAATCTTTGGATTTCTATGCTGTTTTCAGCTAAACCTTTCTCTCTAAAAACTAAATGACTTCTGAGTGAAAGAGACATCTCTGCAGTACATTCCTTTAGTTTTCTGCCAAAGTAAATCTAGATAAACTCCACAGAATCTGGTGAAATTGCTAAGTCTTTATGAAGGAATGGAGACTCAAAATACAGGTAGTGACTATAGTATATGGTATATTGATGTATGATCTACTTTCAACAGGTATGGGAGTATGAACATCACAGCGTGGTGCTCATGATACGTCTTGAATGTCGCAGCTGAAATTGAATTAATTATAATTGAAATATTTGGGCTAGTGGTGCTAGCTAGCTTGCTTGCTAGGTATTTTTATTAACCAGTCTTTCCCTGTTTTTACTCTTAAGGAGAAGATTGATGCTTCCTTGGGAAAAAAAAATTATGAACCTAGCGTGGTCTTTGTGCTCTGAATTATGCATAGAGCCACCGTAATTGTACCTATCAGTCAATGCCTGCAGAAAAATGCAGGGCTGGGCAGGGAATGGCTGTAGGTAAACACACATTTAGTCTTACATTGGTTGTGGTAACTGAGTGTGCACTTTGTATGCACAGTTGGATGAACGTTGTTATGACAGCTTTCACAGCCGAGTTCACTGCACTACTGTGAGGCGCAGGAATGGTGCTTTTCTTCGGGGACTGGCCAAAAAGGAAAACTGCTCTTCTATTTCAGTCTAATGCTTTAAGACATGTTCTGTCTCAGAGATTCATACACAACCAGAAGCCTGAGAAGCCACCCTTAGTCTGTCCCGTCGTAGATACGTTTACACAATTCTTGGCAAATGTTTGCCCAGTTCCTCCAAATCTCCAGCATGAGAGGGAGAATTCCTCCTGAATTATCAGTGCAGTGACTTAGGAACCCTACTGTCAGAACAGTTTTCTCACTATTATCCAGTCCAAATCTTTCTTGCTGTAGTTTGGGCCTAGGCAACTTCCCCTAGGCATTATGACCATGGTGGAAAGATGGATTCACCCTCTTTGCAACAAAGCAAACTGCTAGTTAGTGTGACAAAAGTGATGGGAAGCCTTGAAGTCAATAGAATGACACTAACAACTTTAGAAGAAAAGTGTTAGCTCAGATGCTACTTTGTCAGGAGATGGAGGCCTTTTCCAAGAATCTTTAATCTTTTAGGGTTTAAAGTTGTCACTCTAGAAATGTAGCAGGTAAAAATTACACAGACCTTCTTTCTGCAAAGTGCGTGACTGCCCTTACCAGATACTTCCTAGATGCTGGTTTATAGTAAGTTTGAATAAAATTTTGTATACATTTCATCTATTTATGTCAAGATATAGACAGAGAAACATCATTCCTTCACTGTAATAGCTTCCAGCAATTTCAGTTTTGCAATTCCCTTTGTGGGCACCAAATTTAGAAGCTTAATGTGAAATATTCCTGGCTATGTTTAAACTAATAATTGAGATACAAGATGGAGGGTTGTCACACACAAACTTCTCTCCATTGAGGTCTGCTAAAGGTTTTTTGAATCTAAAGCTTTTTGAAACGTGCTCATTAGAAGATTGCTAAAAGATAGGGGGTGCCTTAGCAGTGCTTTCCATGTGCTGCCTCTGCCAGTGCACGGCTTGCAGGTGGCACTGTCAGCAGGTCAGAGGCTTGTTCAGAACAACGTGGTATGAGAGGGAGTGCACTGGAATTTGTCTGATCTCAGAGTGGGTTGTGGAAGCCTTACAGGAGTGGAAAAGGGCAGTGCAGTGTGGAAAGGTGGGCTTAGGCAGCACTGCTGTGGCACCCCACAGAGTGGGCAGATGTGCTTTCACTGGCTGCACAACAGCAACCTGGCAGAGCAGGATCAAAATCCTTGTTAATAAATGGTTCTAAGGCTGTAATAAGAGATTGCTGAATGCATTTATAGGATGAGTAAAGGCATGCCAAGAATAGCAGAAACATGAAGTGTGTGGGTTAAGAGCCAAAACGAACAAAATATGACATCTTTCCACAAAATCCCATCATTCATGAACCAGAATATGAAGTTGTTCAAGAAGCCTATTCTCAAGGAGAAAGATGTTTAAAAATTTATTTCTCCTTGAGGCATTATGTTATGGCTTTCATAGCATTTGTGAATACAAATATCAGATGAAGGACATTTATGGTCATTCTTATTACTGAGTACTCTAGAAGGATGGGAGTTGCCTCATTTCATATTTGTAGTCTCCACCCATCCATAATACCTTTGTCCCACCTTCAAGTGGTTTGTTGCTGGCTGTATGTCCAGTCACTTACACTGGTGTTAATAGCAGCCTTTCTCCCAAATGTGTTCCTTTAATCATCAGAGTGTGTTTCCTCCCAGAGCAATGAGTTACTACTTCATATATTTGTTACTACATGGAATATTAATATGGTAATCGTGTCTGTCTCCTTAGGGGACTCGTATTTTATGGCAGCAATTCAGTACTGTTCACTATTCAGAGTTTAAAGAAATACAATAGTTGAAGATGTTAAAGGCCTTTTCTACAAAACAGCCAAAAAACATACCAGAAATCACATCTTTCTTCAGAAAAAGCCCCAACAGCCACAAAAAACAAAAAGAAAAATATAACTTGTGATCACCAAAACATGAACTATTGTTCATGATCACTATTGGTTTTTTTACACAGAGAAGAAAAAGTGCCTTCTAAAAGATATAAAGTGTTGTGTTTTTCTTGTGGGGTCCAGAAGGAATGCACAGCCCCAGAGGGTTTTTGAGATGTGTGCCCAAGGCCAGTGCTGCAGAGTGCAGTGGAGATGCCCTGTGTGATCTCAGGGGCAGAGCTGTGTGAGAGAGGCTGCAGGAAACCTTATCGGGGCCAGGATGCCTCCAGGAGCTTCAGCTGCATTTCAGCTTCAGCCCTCACCCCTCTCCAAGCTTCCTGCAGCTCTGCCCACTCCTGCCCACATCTTTCACTGATTCTGAATCCCTGCTTGGCCTCAGAACTGCTCTGTTCCCATGTCTGGGGCCACAGCCCCCAGTCCAGCTCTGTTTGCCACCTCTGGGCAGTGGGATGGGGCTGTGGGGAGAGGTCCCTGCTCTGACTTGCCCTCCTGCCCCTGCCACCTGCCTTGGCAGTGCTGTGGCCAGACCCTTTTTCCCTGTAGCTAAGGCATTGCTAACCTGAAAAGGTAGCTATGACAGCTGAATATAAAACCTCACAACTGATTTTATCCTCTTTTTCACTGTAAAAAATAATTCTCAGTCAAAATTGAGAGAAAAACCATATTTGTAATCATTGGTTTAGCCACTGGCAAGGCAGAAGCTCTCTGGGTCTGTGGTACCTTTGAGCCTTGATTCTGTGAATACTTACACATCTGGGTATCAACAAGGGATCCAAATTCATGGATGTAAGAATATGTGTGTGTGTACGTATATATATATATATATATATGTGCCTATCTTTGCAGGAAGTGGGCCTCGTTCCATGGAGAATATATTGCCTGAATGGTCCCAGGCTAATCATTGCTGATATTTTAAGCTCATTTTGCTTGATGGCAGATGGAGACAAAGAGCTTATAACATTAATTTTCTTATTGGATCTCATCTGACAAAATCCCTGGTTGCTTTCATCTCACATGAACCATTATTCTTTTGTAGATATGTGCCTAATAAGCTTAAATTCTGAAAATGAATATTTACACTTACTAATGGCAAGGGATAGTTAAAATCAAACATGCTGCTTGGTCTTCTGGGAAAGTCAGCATTAAAGCACTGCTTTCAATAATCAATAAGTCAACCAAGCAAATCTCTAGGCTGTTGCTAGAAGGGAATCTGTCATCATGCAATACGAAGATTTGTCTGAGAAACTGCTAAGTAAATGCTTCTGCCACTTAGCAGTGGTGTGGTAGTTTGTATTTGCTACAGATTAGAGTACAGCCAGGCACAAGGTTTGTTTTGCATTCCAAACAGGAGTGTCTAGACCAAAGCATCTGTATGTGGTCCTCACTGACTTGGATCAGTTTAGGGATGGGAAGATACCCCCTGGCTCAAACTCCCTTTTCCTTGTGTCTTCTGCATTTTGTATATCTCAGCATTAAAATACTAGGATAAATTTATGTGACATTTTTACAGGCTATCAAACAAATAAATGGTCTTAACTGCATTCACCCGTGACAACTAATACCCCCCAAAAGGGACTTCAGTCCCTAATAAATGTCCAAATACAAGGCAAGAACTTGAGCTATCTGTTTGCAACAGTATCATTATTTTCTTAGAAAGTGTATCAGAAAACACTTAGCAGAAAATACTAAAAGTCTCAGCAAATATGAAACTGAGCTTCATTTCTGCAGGAAATGCATTTTGGGCTGCACTGTTTCTAGCTTTTACCACCGTCCTGGCTCATTTCCTAACTTTGTTGGAATATGAGCTTAAGGCTTGGGACCTGAAATCCTGGACAGGATAATTGCCCCAAAGGGTCATGTCTGGGGCTCAAACATGCACTTTATAGTTCCCTCCAAACCCTCTCCATTGGCATTTATGTTCCTTTCTGCAGCTGCTGAGATTTGCCTCTGTCTCAGAGGGAATATGAATGACTCATTGTTTATAAATCCTTTGCCATTCTGTAAATCATCTCTCTTTTTGGACATCCTTCCCAGCAAATGTGGCAGGTGCTGTGGTGAGAGAATGGAGATGCAGATAGGATGTTAACATAAGTGTGCTGCTTCCAGCTCTTGGACACAACTGCAAAGTGGCCAGGTGAACAAGGTGGGCCCCAGTGGCAAACACAAACTCTAGCATGAAAATTGTGTTTTATGTGGCTGAGTTGGTCCTGTGAGTAGTTGAAAATGGAGCTCCTTGTAGTTGTGACAAGTACTGTGCATAAGGCAGTATTAAAAGCACATAGATTCTGTGGATATTGTGGCAAAATCCCAACAGATTCAAAGATGTAGGCAGTCTTTCCCCTCCCATGAGATAGAGAGGGTTTGAGCTGGGCAGCAGCACCCCCATCCACACCAGAGCCCATCGATATGTAGCAGTGTAATGTCTCCTGTGATGGCACTGGCCTGAAACCTTTTTTTTTTTTTTTCCCTTGATCTGGGACCCTGTCCTTTTCCCCCTCAACATCTAGCCTTACATGATGGCTTTGTAGTGTTGGTATTTATCAGTGTCTACTTGTCCTCCCCTTCTGTTCTGCTTTATCTAATCTGTGTACAGGAGATACAACTCTTCCGGTCCATGACCTTTGCTTTTCCCTTGTCTTATACCATTAGCACCCAACTATCCTCATCAGAAAAGGCTAATTCCTTTATATTGGCAAGGCCAAAGCTCTGTGAAATCAAAGGTGAAACTCCCATTGACTTCAGCTGGAGCAAAAAGTGGATCAGATAAATCAAAGAACTTGAGGAGAAAAGCAAGACAGAAGGCAGAGACAGTAAGTTCAGCCTAAAAGGCGCTCCAAAATGATTAAAAGCTCCCAAAGATCTCACACCTTCCTAGATATTCAGGTAATATCTAAGATGACATATCTACCCTAAGGACTGAAGCCTGACACAGATACCACCCACCTCAATAAATGCTGTTCTTCTAATTATAATGCTTCCTTCAAAGCTGAAGTGTGTGGGCACTGGTGGGTCAGCCACTGGTTGTAATACACTTTTATTTTCAGTGACCAGTGTTCATTGGTTGCTGTACAAATTTCCTTCTGAAGTTATAATTTCTGAGCCGTGTCACTTTTCCCTAAGATGACAAATGCTGGCATTTGATGGGATGTGGTATTGATCACATCCAGCTCTGCCATGACGACTGGCAGCAGAAGAGCAATGCAGGAGCCAGCCATGCCTGCTGGATCAGATGGCTTCCCTAGGGTTTGTTTTCATCCTGCAGTATAGTTCTGACCTAGAGTGAATAAAATCACTGAAAAGGTAACATGCTGATTTGCTGCATTATCCATCAAGTGAACTGTTCAAAGCAGAGATAGGGCCAACTGAGAGAAGAAGCACACTGCTCTGATGGCTGGGCTAATTCTCCACCTATGAGAGTTTTATTGCCTACTGCTGCACGAGAGAGTTCAGGCACTGACCAGTTTCCACTGGATAAATGAAAGAGTTTGGGGCTCTTTTAGCAGGAAACATCACATTTAACAGTCCCACTTTTTTTTTCTTGCTAGTGAACGTGGACATTATTTTTTAATTTCTCATAATTCTTTTAAACATACTGTAATATCAGACCCTGATGAGTAATCCAAATAGCCAGTAATCTTGTGATACATCCCTTCCTGCAAAAATTCTGTGGTAAACGATTTTATGGAGGAAATGAGACATGACCTTCTATGCCTTAAAACATTTTATATCATGGAAGACATGAGCAATTAAACTGCCTTCTGCTCCGAACTGCTAAAATGGTCAAGAAGAGAAATAGTTCTGGTCAGTTCTTTCCCATATGAGTCAATTTCTTTCCTTGCCTGACTGACTTCATCCAACTTATATATATGACCATATATATGCTCAAGTTGTAGAGGAAATGTCAGAAAGTCCTTTTCAGGGAGATGTGTCACCTTCTGGATTGAAATTCCAAATGGTATTTTTAATAAAATAGAAAAAAAGTGTTCTTTGTCTTTATGAGAGTGAGGGGGATTTCCCATAAAAAGCTCTTTGAGGTCTGTTTATGAAGAGTACCACATAAGAAAGTGATCTTGATTCTTATTTATTAAATTTATGTATTTCTGGCAGTTACATATTTTATTACCTTTAGATTGAATGACTAGGCTTCTTAATATAATGGAATCATAGAATAGTTTGGAATGAAGGGGACCTTGAAAATCATCTAGTTCCAATCTCCCTGCCAGAGACATCTTCCACTAGACCAGGTTGCTCAGAGCTCCATCCAACATGGCCTTGAACATTTCCAGGGATGGGGCATCCACGACTTCTCTGGACAACCTGTTCCAGTGTCTCACCACTCTACCAGTGAAGGATTTCTTGCTAGTATCTAACCTAAACCTACCCTCTTTCATCTCAAAGCCATTCCCCCTTGTCCTATCCTTACCTGTGCCAGTGAAAAGTTCCTCTCTAGCTTTCTTGTAGGCCTGATAGGTACTGGAAAGCTGCTAGAAGTTCTCCTGAGAGTCTTTTCTTCTCCAGGGTGAACAAACCCAACTCTCTCAGCCTGTCTTTGTAGAAGAGGTGCTTCAGCCCTCTGATCATCTTCACAGGCTCCTCTGGATTGACTCCAGCAGGTCTGCATCCTTCCTGTTCTGGAGAGCGCGGAGATGGATGCAGCACTACAAGGGGGGTTTATTGAGTGCAGAGCAGAGCAAAGCAGAGGGGCAGAATTCCCTCCCTGGCCCTGCTGCTCACGCTGTTTTTGAAGCAGCCCAGGACATGGTTGGTTACTGGGCTGCAAGGGCACATTGCTGGGTCAGGTTGAGCTTTTCATCAACAGCAACCCCAAATCCTTCTCCCCAGGGCTGTTCTCAATCCGTTCTCTGCCCAGTCTGTGTTCATGCTTGGCACTGTCCTGACCCAGGTGCAGGACCTTGCACTTGGCCTTGCTGAACCTC
>VYXF01004851.1:320781-332873 GCA_013397295.1 Polioptila caerulea | reverse complement strand
AATCCGTTCTCTGCCCAGCCTGTGTTCGTGCTTGGCACTGTCCTGACCCAGGTGCAGGACCTTGAACTTGGCCTTGCTGAACTTCATGAGGGTCACATGGGCCCACCTCTGAAGCCTGTCAGGGTCTGGATGGCATCTTTTCCCTCCAGCATGCCAACCATCATACAGCTTGGCACTGTCAGCAAACTTGCTGTCAATGTCCTTGTTACTGACAAAGATGTTAAACAGTGCTGATCCCAATACCGACTTGTGAGGAGCACCACTCATCACTGACCTCCACTTGGACATTGAAACATTGACACAACCCTTTGAGTGCCACCATCCAGTCAATTTTTTATTCACCAAGTGGTCAGTCTGTCAAATCCATTTCTCTCCAGTTTATAGACAAAGATGTCATGTATGAGTGTCAAATGCTCTGCACGATATGCTGCTATAGGAATTATTTTCCAAACATCACTTAATTTTGTTTATGTTTTCTGATTTTTAAAATTTTCTTCCTTATTACGTGGACACTTCCTCTTTTTCTTTACTTTCTTTTTAAAGTATGCAGATATCTGAGATTTATAAAGGTCTTCTGTACAATAATTAGCTTGTCTAGAAGGAGATCAACACAAAGTTTGAGAATGAAAATAAAATGTGAAGGTGACACACAAATTCCCACCTCTGAAACAGTGAAACTTTCTTTACCAAACATTTAACGAATTCCTGTTGATTAAGATTTACTTCCCTGTAATTTCCACCTCTGTTGTCACTGATTAAAACAGTATCAGGAGGGTTTGTGGTGGTAAATGCAAATGTTTTAAGCATCATAAACTACACATAAGAAAGGAAGAAGAGAGCAATGTTTCTCAGTGAGAAAGCCCCTATACTGTGTATGGTGCTGTCCCGGGATAGCAAATAACTTTGTTTGGCTCCTTATCCCTTCAATGAGGGTGACTGAGGCTGTGGCCACCCATCGAAATATGTGGCACTCTGGGGGAGTCCAGGGCTCTGGCACCTTTGCTGACAGGAAAAGAACTCGCAGTGGATGGCAGAGGGGAGCCAGCTTTGCACAGTTCTGCTCTTGTTTGCTGCTGGAAACAGGGAAGCAAACCAAACACAGGACGAAAAGACCCCTCCAAAACACAGTTCCTAAGTTGTGATAACACTCAGTAACGCTTTTTCACTCCATGTCATTCTAGGATGAAAAAAGAAAAGGGGAGGGAAATTTGCTTTTGAGATACGTATTTATTGAAAATTTTCAAACCAGCAAGACATCTTCTCACACTCTGAAATGGATCCAGAGGCCATTAGCTAATTACTTGTTTCGACAACAAACCTGTGAATTCAATAACTGGGGATACCCATATGAAAGTCTGACCATATTTACTTTTGTGATGTATAGCAGTCAGTGAACAGGAATTATAGCACCTGAGATTTTCAAGAACAAGATTCCCTATGAGCAGTGATAGCCCATATTTAATTTCAGGATGATTCTGGAGACTCGGCTACCAAGCCCAAGTGAGACTTGGTGCAAATACAGCAATTTTCCATTGAAATGGGTCAGTTCTCCAACATGATCAGCAGCCTGCTTAATTCCCAGACATTAAGCTAATTGGATTGTCTATATAAGAGATACAACAATCTTTTGTATTCTTAGAAATAACTGTGGAATTACAACTTTCCCACAGGTTTAGCTATTCTCTCCCCCATCTCCTTCCATTAAAAGAATTCAATCCTATTTCAGAAGATAACCTTGAGAGAATGAGGAGGGTACAGGCTTTGCCTCTATCTTAATAAAAAGTCTGATATGAAGGTTTAATTAAGAGACAGAAAATACCCAGGAATGAACACTGATTTTCAAGCAAAATAGACCTCAAATAAGAGAAGTAAGAATCACAAATGTGATTCAAAAGGTCCCCCTGCTGAGACAGAGCAGAGTTTCTCACTGAAGCTTGAGATCTTTCATAGCTGTTTTCCATTTTCCATCTGTGATGTCAGTTCTTATCCTTCCTTTTTCCTTGTTTTGTCTTGGCTTAAAAGGCTAAGAAGTTTTATCCAGCTTGTTTCTTTTTTTGAACTTGGTGACACTTTTCTAGTACACTGGTGTTGTACTAAGGTTTAGCTCTCGGGCATTCTTTGCAAGAGTTTTAAACACCTGACATTCCCACTAGTCCATCTCATAAGCTTTTCATTGCATTAGAATAAGCAAAGGAGAAGCTGCTACATCCACTGCATTATCCTTCTATATTCTGTTAGGGACACAATGTTTTCTGTAAAATGTCCTATGAGAGAAAAAAGTAGAGGAATGCAAAGAATGGAGAAACTTAAGTTGCCTGATCTGATGTCTTCTCTGATGATTTTGGAGTGGGTTTGTTTTGTTATGCATGAATATATTAAACTTCTCCCACCTTGATAATTTTAACTCTACAAATCTCTGAGAAAAAAAATTATTTTAGTAAGTATATGGCACTCAAGGGATTTCAGAGCTCAGAAAGTGAGATCCAGCTATGTTGTTTATTCATAGATGCATCCTTCCCTTGAGCTTCTGAGGTTTTGGCAGTAGGGCTTAGTGAAGGAATCCTAGGAAAAATTGTCTCACTTCATGTGACACTGAAAACACACTACTTTTCATGGAGGTGGTTTTGAAGGTGTGCATATATAATTGTATGCTTAGCCAACAATTAGTCCTTTACAGAATTTCAGATATGGTCTTACAAAATCTCATGGTGTTAGAATACATTTACACTTTTATTTGAGTCTAACAGCATTGCAGCACATCTTTGTCTGTATTGCACTGAAGATAACAAGAAGCTATTACTGGGATTCCTACATGATGCTACATGATGCAAATGTATTGCTTGGATTCCTAGATGATGCTACAGTAGATATAAATTCTAGGAAACATTTTAAATTTATCTTTGGCTGACAGACTATTTTGAAAATGTGGTTGGCCACTAAAGGGGATGTTTTTCCCAAGCTAGATTTATTTGTTCTAAGAAAGAAGTTTTAAAAGCCAGTGAAATATTCCCAGGATAATTCATACACAGCTGACTGAATAATTCATCATGAATAATGTATTTAGATTTTGCCTCTCTCTTCATAAGGAGATTAGGATATTCTCAGATACATTAATTATTCAAACTAATACTGAGTTTTCTCATCCTCCCCCTCCAAGGGTTTGATTCTGTCACCTTTACTCAAGCTGAGTAGTGTTTTCTGTTGGGAATTGTGCTGATTTTAGTGACAGTTCCTGCACAGCATGGTACAGGGGAGAGCATCTGGACGCAAGTGAAAAGGTTACAAGCACTTGTGAATATTTGATAGTTGTACTTGGAAGCTCCTCCTGTATAGGATTGCTATGCAAATCCTAAGAGATACTTTTGTTAGCTCTTGAAACTAACCATCGGAACCCCAATTTATTAAACATACAATTCAAATTTTGATTGCAGCTGAGAGGCAAGCTAACATCTTGCTTTCCATGAGCAGTGGAGCTTAGCTTTGAACACTTTGCTGTTGACAGAAAGTGAACAAAAAAGATCAAAAATGAAGGCTAAAAGAAATGTGCTTGAGTGTGCAGTCACTCAGAATTTCTCTTGTTACCAGCATTGCTTCTGAGAACTGCCCAGAGGCACTTTTTCAGCATTGAAAAAAATGCATTAATCACCTTTGTGTCTTCCTGTTCCCTGTGGCTGCAGTTCTTTCTGGCAAATATTTTTAATATGGACCTGGTCTTTGACTGGACAGATGAAGCTTCCTTCTGACTTCCAGCAGCAGTGGCTAAAGGAGGAGCTGGAAGTGCAGACTGAGGTACACCACCACTGCAATACACCCACACAGGTGCTCTGCAGCTATTATTGCCACCCCACTGTGCCAAGGAAACTTCATCCTGGTGGCTCTGTGGGATGGTGTTTTCAGCTCCCTGGCTAGCTGTGCTCCCAGGTCACCTGCTGTTCCTCCCACCCAGCTAAGGCTTGAAAACCCCGCTCAGCAAACATGTTTTGGTTAACAGTTTTGTGTTTTATAGTTAACTGTGGTGGGCTGAACTGAATATTCAGTCTTTTTGAAAGAAAAGTGAAACTTTTATCTAAAAATCATTCCATTTCTTTCAGTGACTAGGTCAGAAAATCTCTCTTTCAACACTCTGCCAAGATTTCTCCTTCTTCTTGGGTTAAAACCAAGAGTTACCTCAGAGGGAAAGACTTTGGACTAAATATAGACTGTATTCTTACATAAAAATGTAAGATATTTTATGTAAGAAGATTATCCAATATTTTATACACCTACATTTTCTCCATGTGGGGAAACTGAAACGTTCTGCCAATGTGAAGTATAAAACCTGTAATAAAACCTTTGGAGCAAAGTGCTGTGCCTCCAACATGGGGATTGCAGCCTTCTGTATGATGGAGCAAGGGCACCTTATCAATATGTGTATTTGCAACGGATATGGTTGCAGTGTCTGCACCAGAAAATGGTTCCCTGGTTCTATTAAAGTTCAAGCCAGACTGGAGTTGGCAGGTTTAGAGTGCTTTGAACCTGGTCCAACAGTAATTTGATGGACAGGGTTGGAATAAGGCAGTTTAGTCTGTGACAGTAAAACAAATACAAATAGTCTCCTGGCTCTCTGATGGTGTTTACAAGAGCATTAAAATGATTTCCCACTAATGATACACAGTTGTAGGGATTGCAGCACTACATCATGAGGGTAATGCTGCTGCTGCTGTGGATCTAGAGAGATCCAAACCAAAATGCCAGCAGAGGCACTGGACAACATACAATGCCAGAAATTACATTCCAGCAAAATAGAGTCAAAGTGTTGCTGCTCTACTTAGTAAAAAGAGAGGAGATAAATGCAGGAACTGTGCCTTCCCACCAGCCTTGCCTGATTCTCTAGTGATGTATTTGTTATTATTTACCTGTTATACCCAGACCTGGTTTTAAATCTCCCCTCTGCATGGCTTAAGTACCTTACTCCATATCATATTCCTTGCTTTTTGTGTTAATTCATGGCATGCCTTCTATATAAACGACTTCCTGTAACACACATTTAAGTTCAGGAGGATATTATAGAGCAGTTGTAGATTTGCTAATTTAGGCTTGATACTATAATTTATTTTTAAAGAAAGTTTGATGCTTGCTTTTCTGTTACCACCATATTTTTCCCTAAATGAAAGGCAATTAAACAATTGTTTCAAGTATTAATGCATACATACATTTTGCACAAATGCTGCCTCAGAAAGCAGAGAATTTTATGTTTACCCTTTGGGCTTTTTCTCTGCCATAATGCAGGTTCTTGTGTGATAGCAGTGCCCTTATTCCTTGTAACCACCAGCACTCACCTAGTTCAGTGGGAATGTAGAAGCTCCTGATTTCTTTTTGTTCAGGACAGTTGTGTTAACCTTGCAAATGCAGTGAATGTCAAATCAGTAAACTGCTGACTTGCCTAGCATCTGTCTTTTCAGCCTATTCATGCCATAGCTGTATGTTAAAGAGCACCATAAACCACTTATGATCTGACCCATTCAGTGCAAACAAAGCAAAATCTGCAGATAACACAAACCATAATTCCAGAAGTCAGTAGGCTGCAGATTGCTCTCTTAGTATTTTTAATGAAAGACGAACAATAAACACTCTTTTATCTCATTAATAATCTGGATATT
This sequence comes from Polioptila caerulea, assembly GCA_013397295.1. Taxonomy (NCBI): domain Eukaryota; kingdom Metazoa; phylum Chordata; class Aves; order Passeriformes; family Certhiidae; genus Polioptila; species Polioptila caerulea. Next base: position 327,234 of record VYXF01004851.1, on the reverse strand, counting down.
ATTCATATTAATAGAACTGGGACCTGCAAACTCATAAATATCACTAGATACTGTGATACTGGCCTTGCTGTGAGTGCTTTATGGGTTATAAATTACTTTAAATTATCATTACACCCAGGTTTCAGTAGAGCTGCACTGAAAAGTCCTCCCTCCCCCCTAGTTTTGAAAGGCATCACAAGGCTATAATGATGCTGAAAACTGGCCCTGATGGAACTGAAAACTGTAAAATTGGAATTGATGTGTGACTTGGAGATTCAGATTTTGTGATGTTTCCCTCTTGTGCTTTGTGTAAGAATTCTCTGGTTTCCCTGCTTCAGATTTTTAATGTGATTTTAGGGGTTTACTTTCCCCTGGAGACTGAATTTTTGAGAATCTTTGCAAAGGTTTTCAAAAACATGGTTGCTATGGAGGCTGTGGAGATGAGGTATGGAGTGGGGGAGACATTTAAATTGCTGTTACTAGAGCTCATTTGTGTACCTGATCCATTCACTTCCCACAAGATCTGATTGGATCACTGATGTCCCTATGATGAACCAGCAAGGAAAGTATTAAAATATCATATCATTAAAAATAATTTAAAAGTTAAGGTATTCATAGAGTTTAGAGGATGACAAATGTTCAATTGGACCAGAACAGGAAATTTCAGAATTTAGGATTCCCTTTCTGGTCTTTTCCTTCAGTGCTTTTGGGTTTGTAATGAGTGTTCTGAATGTAACTTTACTTAGGTTCATCACAGGGGGGGAAATACTAAAAGGCATGATTAGTCATACAGCCAGTGGAGTTTCAGCAGATTTGGCACCTGAGCAAACAGGAAAAAAAGTAAGGTTTTAACTGAATTTTTCTGGGCTAACCTAAGGCTTATTTACAGCGACATCACCCATCAAGAGACTACTTCCCCCACTGCTTTTGTGTTGGGCACACTGCCCCGTGCCAGCTCTGGTGGCTTCACCGGGCTCTGCATGCTGTTCTAATCCCTGTGCCCTGTGCACGGCAGGAGGCAGCCAACAGCCCATGACGACACCTGCTTTTTTGGGGCCAGCAGCAGAAACGAGAATTATCTCTGCATCAACTTGTATTTTGTTGTTTCAAAAGCCCAACCTGGGATGCACTAATAAAATTTCCACTTGGAGAAAAATCAAAAAAGTCTGCTATTACCCAGGAGTGTTATTTTGGGTTCTGTGCATTCTCCTTGCTTGTAATTGTCAGGATTAAGAACAGCTCCCAGATTCCATCCCTATCTAGTTCAGCTTGTTCCCAGGATTTTCACTGCACTAGGTTGCTGCAGTTTGTATTCCCCTTGCTCTGTTCCCTCCCCATACATTAACCAATCACCAGGATTAATGCATTCCTGAAAGGTAAGAAGCAGAAGCCTGTCTCCTTGACTGCAGGGGACAAACACATAATAAATACATAAAAATAAACATAAGTAGTTAGAGCCAGCAGCAGATTGTGTTGGCAGTAGAGTAGGGTTTGCTTAATGCTTTATGGAAATGAAAGCTCTATCTTCTGCCTTCACTGCCATCATTATGAGAACCCTTTTAATCTGCTCTCTGAACATGATTATAATTTCTATAAACATAAAATATGCTGCTTTAACTCTAAGTTCCCTCCCCCAGATTAATGTCATTGAAAGTGATAGCAATTAAAATAAAGAGGCTGTCCAGGCAGGCACTGCAAGTGCAGATTCAGATAACAAAAGAGCAGAAGTTCAACAGCTGGTATGACACAGGCAGGAACAGCATTTCCAACAACCTTTCTCCACATCAGTTGCTCTTCCCCTGCCACCTGGCTGGTGATGGAAGTTAGATCATGTGTGGCCATCCAGGGTAAAAAAAAATATTTCCAATAGGTTTTACAGGGCCTCTTATCCTATGGGACTTGACAGAGGTGACTGATCTGAAACTGGCAGAGGCTCAGTGCAGCAATGTAACATGGTACATGAGTTATCACAATATGGATTAAGTGCTATATACAGATATAAAATGACTGACTGACTGCAATTGTTGAGCTAGGAATAAAGCAAGTAGAATTCTGTGTTCTAAGTTTCATCCCACTGTCTTGAATTATGCATCCATGTAGCAGAGAAGCAAACCCAACTTAATGGTGATATTGTCCAATGAACCACCAACCTCTGGGAGTGTGCCAAACCTGATCACAGTAACATCCAGCTGTCTTCTGTGCTAGATAAAATTATTTTCTGATCCCAGGTAGGGTCCTGAGGGACCAGGGGGAGCTTTCGACTTCTGTGAAGCAGAACATTTGGAAACTGTGAATGAAAGTTCTTTGCTTACAGACATTGCAGCTAGCCTTGCTCTTAGTTAGTAAATGTCAGACTCAGTGCTCCGCTGCCCTATGAGCTCTTCATGCTTCTCTGACAGCAAGGAAAGAGAGCACGGCTGCTCTCCAGTCTCTGCACCATGGCAAAGTGGAATCCTGCTGATCTGGTGGGTCTGCAGGAGCAATTCTCCATCCCCCATGAAAGCTAGGGAGTGTCATGGACATGCTGGAGAGGAAGGGGCTTCTCTGAAATAGGCTATCTGTCCATGCCTTTTAGGCCAGCTTCTTAACATGGTAAGAAACTAAGCAGCTTCTGGGGTCTGACTACTTCTGGAGTAAAAGCAGTTGAGAGCCAGGAGGCAAAGTGAGGAATGAAACGACCTTTTCTTGACTTTTCCTATGCCTTCATTTCCACTGGCAACAGCTAACAATTGGCAGAAGTTTTAGTTACAGTTTTAGGTTTTTATATGTTTACTTAGCAGCTCTACGGATGGTTTCAGATCAGATGTTGTTATTTTACACCTGTGGGATAAGATAGAGCTTATGGTAGAGATTACACTGAGTAACTAAACAGCCTTTCCCTTTTGCAGTCTTAGGGGCTTGCTCTGAGAACTGCTCTTTGTTGACAGATCATTCATTTCAGAAAATAGGCTGCAGGAGTTTCCTCTTCTTTGATGGTCCAATTCCAGCATTAAGTGGCCAAATAATTTTTACAAAAGCTTTTATTTATATAAAGAATAGATGTTCAGACTACTTTTTCCATAATTCAGGTTTGACACTTATCCTAAGTACTCTGTTACTTGAAGGAACTGTGCCATGGTAAACAGTAAAAAATAGGGCTGGCCTGTGAATGTCCTAAGAAGATGTAGGCTAGAACAAAGCCATAGGTGCAAAAGGAGAAATATATTCTCAGCCTACCTTGTCTTTCTCCTGTTTCAGAGTACCACATTTTTAGTCCTGTTTTTGTTATCGTTTCTCTCCTCCACACCCTAAAATTTGTGGATTTGCAATGAAGAAACTTCGAGGCAAGGAATCAAGAACAAGTTTGCCTGCGTCTTTGCTAAAGCCTCTGGCAGCATGAGCAACCCAAGGCAGGAGCAAACCTCTTGAGGTGGGCTGTACCAACTTTCTGCAGAGAGCAAGGAAGGCTTGGTAACCTTCCTGGTCCTCCAGGAATAGTGCAACTACATGCTGTCCCTTCCCTTGGGCAGATGGCGATTTGGATGGTAATCTCGCAGTGAGTCCCTCCTGCTCAGCTTGTTCGTGCTGTAAGTGGAAAGTATTTTCCATGTGCATGTGCTGTGCTGACTCCCAAATGTGTGGAAAAGAGGACTGTATCGAGATCAGATTTAATCTAAAAACTTAAAAATAGCACTGGGAAGATAAACCTGGAATAGGTCCCTCCATCTACCGTGTACTCTGCTTAGCACTTCCTTTCACCCTGCAGCCCAGCCCATCGCTCCCATGTGGTGTCTCCGTCGCCATAGCATATGTTAGTTACTGGACTGGTGCCATTGGTTTCCAGGGAAGTAGCACATAGTTTTTGCATATAACCCTTCTGATAAAATTCTCCATGCTTTCTTTGCTGTGACTCAGTTAATTGAATCCTTCTTGTATGAGAAAAATGAAGGAATGCATGTGACAAAAGACCCAAATATGTACATCTTGTGATGTTCTGCAGGTACCCTGATTAATAATACTTCAGACTTGGTGCTGTTGTTGTATGCGAGACAAAACGGCAGGTAAAAATCTTCATTAGTGGTAGATTTTATGAGGTCAGCTGGCATCTGAACGCCAGCCACAGAGAATCAGCATATTAAAGAACTACTATTAGTTATTCTCATACCCCTTAAATCTTCATTTTACTCCTGCCCTTATTCATGTCATGAACTGTGAGTTCATGCAAGGTGACAGAGACCTTAAAAATGCACCATTTTTCTGGTGTTAGATATGCACAAGTTTCATGAACTTTACAATAGTCATGGCCAAAAAGCATTAGAAAAAATAAAATCTCTAAAGTTACTCTTGTTTTTTGTATTCTTCAGAATTAAGCTATGTCAGGTATTTCTGCAAACGAACAGCACCCATTGCAGTTTCACTGAACTGAGAGAAAACTTTGAATTTGGGTTTTTTTTCCCCTCTATGTGCATTTTTGAAAAGCCTGTGAACTAACAACAACAGAGAGAAGAGAAGCAGTCTTATATTCTGGAAAGATAATTGCCACAACAGTATATAAAGCCTGTCTTTTCTGGCTCAGTAACCTGAATGCTTGAAGAGGAAGGGTTGTAACTGCCCCCAAGCTCACTGAAAGGCACTTCATGCTCTCCGGGGTATTTCTTAAACTGAAGATTCATCTCTCACACTGTATGTGAGAATGGTGAAATAATTATGCAAAGAAGTGAGGAAGAATGAATTACTGATCATTTATTAGTGCCCATGTTACACATAGCATGTGTCCTTCTAATTCACAAGAGAGCTTTTAGTCTTGCTCAAACAAGGGAAAAGTACAGGACCTTGCCTTGTAGGTCAGTGTGCAGGGGGTCTGAAGATCTGATAGACTCTGAAAACTACTACCTGTGGCATATCTTGACACAGAAACTGGAACGAGCACACAGCACGGGTTCTGAGCTGTCTCTTGTTCAGCTGATGCCTTTGATGTTTTATGACAGGTTTTAGTGCTGATGCAGCAAGACAGCTTCAGAATGTGCAAAACCATAGCAACTGCTGCAAGAGGATGTATCTGGAAACAAAATATCCTTATCTCTCTAATTTGACAGCATTTCTTCCCTTCCAAGACAACAGCAGCAGCGTCTCTACAAGCAGTTTTTTGTCAGCATAGGATTTGTTTGGAGTTTCAGAAGAGACTGCAGCCCAGCCATGTGGGAGAGAGGGCACACATGCTGAAAGCAGATGTGATTTTCCTGGGATATGGCAGTGCCAGCCACTCTCTGGTGACTTTTTATGGGATTAAAAGGTCTGTGGGGCAGAAACCACTATTGCCCTGAATGTCGGGTTCTCCCCAGTATTATTGGCAGAAGAATATGGAATTGTAACATCTACTTCTGGGCCCCCAGTGCCAGGACACAGCCTATCCAGAGGCCATCCATCTGTGTGTCAGATCTCAAGATATTAAATTGAATAAAATCATATATATTTCTTGCTTATTAATATATCCAAAATATCTACAGTCATGCCTCATTTTTGTTTTTTGAAGCAGGAAATACATAAAATAACTTCAAACTTCTCCTTGGGTAGGAAAAGATAATTTCCAGAACTTCTAAGAAAATTAATTGTAATGAATATACAATCAGAAATTGTCAAAACAATTTTTACTTTTATTTTAAGACACTATTTTAGTTTACAGGTGGAGTACTACAGGGTTTTGGAAACAAAGGAATACCACAAGGATCCAAAGGGACAGACCCTCTCTTTCAGCGGCAAAAGAAAGATGCAAAGGAGAAGTGTACAGTCAGAGAGAGCCAGGAGTGACACAAAGGGTCAGCCTTAAGGGTGAGTGGGTGCTGGCAAGTCCAGTTAGCTGCAGAGTTACGTCAATACACAACCTCCCTCAGATACCGGGAACAGATTGGTTGTTAACTGCAAGGAAAATAGTCCTGCAGCAAAAGGGAATGGAGGCAATTTTTGAGTGGTGTAATTTCTGTGATCTTTTCCTCCAACCTGGCGTGCCTTTATGCTACAGATAGAAGTGCTGCTGAACCAGTCAATGCAATGACATCGCTCTGCACTGTCAGGAAGCCAAAGGAAATCCGCTCGTGATTTCTCCACCTGTTCCACAGAATCCTGCATAGCAAGGCCAGGACACAGGAGCCTCTCTGGGCTCGCGGAGACTGGCAGTTCCTGCCCAAATCACAATTACTCTTTCTGAAATAGGCCCTAGCTTAACAGACGAGCGGGTTTATTGTGCCCACAAAACTGGGAGAACCCTGCCCAAAGACACGCTCCCAGCCCCTCGTAGAAAAACCTGCTTGTTCAATTGCCGCCGCCTCCGCCGCGCCGCAAGCGCCGCCGCCCCCGCGCCCCTCGCCCCCTCCGCTGCGCCGGGGATGGCCGCGGATGAGGAGACACCTGGGTTTCCCTGGCAACAGGTGCCGCGGCGGCCGGGGGAGCCGGGAGAGCCCGGGTTTCCCCGCTCGGCTCCGCGCCGCCGGCGGCCCC
>VYXF01004851.1:276095-320471 GCA_013397295.1 Polioptila caerulea | reverse complement strand
GTTTTCCCGTGCCCACCCCGCCCCGTCCCAGGCACTCGCCCCTGCGTGTGGCCTCGGGGCCGCTGCGCTCTAGCGTGGGCCTGGGCCCACAGAGGAGGCGTCTGCCTTTTCACGCGCTTCAACCAGCCAAGGCTTGCCCGCTTCCCCCTTTATTTCTTCTTGTTTACATTGGTCCTTAGCGAAGGCTGGCCAGTCACCGGCCTCGCCGGTGCCTTGTCCCCCCGGTCACCAGGGCAGTGGCGGTGCCCGGTGCCTGCGCTCGCTCCTGGCGCCCGCCCGGCGCTCTGTGCGGTATCCCGGCCACGTCGGGGTGGATGCTGCCGCCTGATCTCGGCTCCCTGTGCTGGGCACAGACGCATCAGGTTGGGCACGGGTTTCGCTGCTGAGGCTCCCGAGCAGAGCTGGCTCCTGCGTGGCGGTGAGCTCATGTCTGTCTGCGCGGGCCCCCGGAGGCAGACAGGCCCGCGGGCCAAGGCTCTGTTCCCTCGGCGGGTTGCGCGTCCCCTCCCAGAGGGGCATCCCCCGACTTTCACTGCTGGGTGAGGTCACACAGCCATGGGCAGTACTGTAAGGCTTGCCACGTTGTGGCCAAGTAATTCCTTTCCTACTGCTTTATTTTCTTTCCTTGAAACTCAAACCTAAGGCACAGCGAAGGGCAAAAGAGAACAGTGCATATCCTGGTACATATTCTTAACAAAAATCCCAAACAAGACCTTTACAAGTGCAAAAAAACATTAAAAATAGTCTTTAGGAAAAGTTATTTTAAAAATTATCCGCATTTAATATTTGCCTATTTGTTTTGTAATAGTAATGCTTCAGTGGTACTTGCTGCTAAGGTTAGATGTCAATCTTCCCATAACATTCATCAAGAAAATGGGGCTGATTGGTCATCTCAGGCAGTGATACAACAGTATCACAAATGAAGGTACAAATTGACCTTGAATGCCAATTAACAGAAGGCTTTAGTCACAATTTTTTATTGCACGCAAGATTTCTGGACTCTTCTGTGTCCCTGTGTTTCCTTTGTGTTGTGTTTGCAGACACACACAAAAAAGCTCCTTTTACTTTACTAAAACCAAAAGTTGTTTATAGTTTTGTGGCCAGTGTGATATTTCCTGATAATGTAAAAATTCAATTGAGAAAGGAAATAATGTGTTGCCTTGCATTGTTCCTCCAAATAACTTAAAGGGAGATAACTTGATAAAAACATTTCTATCACACCCTCCGGTTAGTTAAGTGCAGCTATTATGGTTCCAAAAATAGATCCCTGAAAGTGCCTGAAATCTGCAACATGGAGGTCAGTTCACACAGCCTTTTCTGCCTTAAAATTGTCATGGACTTCTCCTCTATTTCTTTAATTCACTCATAGTTTATCATTGTTTTGTAAAATAGATGCATGTATGAAATCAAAGAGAGATGAGCTTGTAGTCAGAAAGTAGCCAACAGTAGTTGTTTGATGCAATAAAAATAAAAAATGTTCAGTGGTTTGAAATAAGGAAAATTACCACTTTTAAAATGGCTTCTGGCAAAACTCTATGACTAACTTTCTTAAGGAATATATCTACTAAATAGTGAATAACAAACCAACAACTCTATAAACTATCCACAGAATTGCTTCTTTGTCTTATTTTTCAATGACTTATAATGTTTTGGCTTTCCAGCATTATTGATACTAAATCAGCTGGCTGCGGGTGTGTCTGTACAGAGAGTGGCCAAGAGTTGTGCAAAGCCCAGGAGGAGCGTGCTGGGGTGGGGGTTGGGAGATTGGGGCCATTTCCAGAAAGAGCAGGATGCTTTTCCTTGTGCTTAGCCTCGGGCATAGACCTGGCTTGCTCCTTCCCTCAGTCAAAAAAGGAGCTTCAGAGGCTTAAGCATGCACCCGGATGGCTGCTAATGAGACTGTTCTGTCTCTTCATATATTTCAAAATCTAAGTGCCATATTTCAGTCTCTGGCCTTCTGTGTGTTTGTGTCTAATTAGGCTGGAGGGCCTCCAGTTCAAGATTACCTATGCTGCTTGGTGCCCAATTTCTTTATATGACTTTGGCAATAAAGCAGATTACCGTGGGTTTATGTGCAAGCAAATTAGGGGCAGATGTAAGCATTCTTATAAACCCTGTTCCTGATTTCTTAGCACAAACTGAATTCCACCATCATCCGGTTCTTTCTACATAAAATGTGTAGCATATTTATGACTGGGTATATCTACCCTGTAAGATGCAAGAGTTTTAAATACTTCATTTTACTCTTGCCTTTTTTTTTTTTTTTTTTTCATAATAANTTTTTTTTTTTTTTTCATAATGAAAAACAATACTGCTTCAAGAAAAGGAAAGTTTCCCAGTTCCAGATAGAAATAATAACCAAGAGGAAGGGGCTCTGGGCTGAGTAGAGCTATACATAGCACAAATAGCAACGAATGTTTTAAGTTTGTTTATGTTTTCATAACAGCCTAGAGTAGAATGGGGAAAACAAAACACATAGTACTGGCACTGGTGTTTAACAGGATGAAGTAATATTGCATTGTTTAGGACTGCTATTTACTTGTGCTTTAAAAAAAAAAAGTCCCTGTGCATTATAGGAGAAATATGCAAAAACTGCTAAGGCTGTCTCCTTGGCATCACTGAATACATAAACCATATTTTAAAGTTGTAGAATGGTTTGGGTTGGAGGGGACCTTAAAGATCATCTAATTTCAAGCCCCTGTCTGGCAGGGAACCTTCCTCCAGACCAGGTTGCTGAGAGCCCCGTTGAACCTGGCCTTGAACAGTTCCAGGGTTGGGTCATCCAAAGCTTCTCTGGACAACCTGTGCCAGTGCCTCACCACCCTCACAGTAAGGAATTTCTTCCTAAGAACTGATCCAAACCTGCCCTCTTTGAACTTAAAAGAGTGGTTTAAAGTTATTCCCGCTTGTCCTATCACTAAAAGCCCTTGGAAAAATTCCCTTTCCAGCTCTCTTGTAGCCCCTTTAGGTACTGGAACCCCAACTCTCTCAGCCTGTCTTCATAGGAGGAGTGTTCCCAGCCTCTTTGTGGCCTTCCCCTGGGCTTGCTCCAACAGGTCCCTATCCTTCCTGTGCTGGATGCAGTGTTTCAGGTGGGGTCACAAGGAAGCAAAGTAGAGGGGCAGAATCCCCTCCCTTGGCCTGCTGCCCACGACAATTGATTGTAATTCTCCAGATTTTTGTCCTCTTTCTAAGTGATCCACCCTTAGGATGCTATCCTTGGTTTCATTAAGCCAAAACCTGAAGTGAAATCCCAATTTCAATGAGGTAAATGACAAGTTTTACTGAACAATTGTCTCATCTTACATGTCAGAAGATCTGGGTACATGTTCAAAGGTAGTTGCCACCTTAAAAGAACCTTAAAAACATCTAGAAATGCATGTTAAAATGAAGTCTAAAACCCATCGGATTCTTTAAAAGTTACATTTTTGGAATCAGAAATACTGTGTTTGAAAACAAAATTCTTCATGACCTCATTGGGAGGACTTAAGAATAACTGTCACCTGATACCCAAACTCTTGTTTAATATAAATCTTAGGGGTTTTGCCTCAAATTCCCCTGTAACAGCTCTGCAGAAGTATTTTGGCACTGAGATGGTGAGGAACACATGAAAAGTGAATGGCTTCTGCCTGTCAGGCTCCCAGATTTTTCCTTTTTCCTTGTGATTGTGCAGTTTGATAAAGTCAATTTTAGTTTTGTTGAAGAAAAAGGATTACAGAAGAAACATTGATACATAATCCTTGGATTTAAATCATATTATTGAAGTAGTTCCACATTTGAGAATGCTCTAAAAAAATCATCACTTTGTGTTTACAGGACTTGGAGCCCTGGTAAACTCATTACTCTTAACATTGCATATGTTACGAAAAAGACAAAAGGCTGCCTGAATGTCATATAGTGACAGAAGTTTTCATCCAGCAGAAATACTGAACAGCCACCCTTTTGTGGGCAACTTTTATAATTTTTATTATATAATAATGAATTTCTTTCCTTTAAGAATGGTTGAAACAACTGGGGCAGGTAATCACATCTGAAATGTCTCTGCTTTCCTCTCTGGAATACGGAGGAGCAAGAAGCGAGGAGGCATTGCCTGGTGGCAGGAGCTGAATGCTTGGGAATGGGCATAGTGGAGTCTGTTCCATGCCCTGCCCTCTGCCTCCCCAAACCATGGTGAGGGACAGCCTTGCAATGCCTTTGGAATCTGTTTCTGGACTTTGTGCTGGGAACCTCTATCTATTCAGGAACACAACAAGACACTTCTATGTGTCTTACAGTCATTCACTGTGAGAGAGAGCAAAGTGACTGATCAATAGTAGAATGTGCCTTCAGAAAAAGCTGAGTTACTTTTCATGGGAAAGCTATCACTTTGAAATTCCTTTTTCATTCCGTAGTATTCCAGAGAGGAACAAAAATCTGCAAGCACTAACCTTGACAAGGAAACATGTTTGGCCCTGGTGGAGGAAATGCGGGTGATCTTGTTAGAAAGCAATCTTAAAGGGTCTCAGAAACTGCAAACCTAAGTCTAGTTGATGTTCACCAAAATAGTTTTCTAGTGAAGAGCTTCATAATTATTTTGTACATCAGATATGTATTTCAAATATAAAGGAGAGGCTAAATGCCTTAATAAGTTAGGAAGGCAATAGCCTCATTTATCAAAAAGATAAGAGGAACCCAGATGACAGAATTATCAATATTCTGCAGGGAAAGAAAGCATATGGTAGAATGAAGAAATGTACTGCAATTGATTAGGGGCTCTGCCTTTTGGTGTCAGAACACTAACCTGAACTCTGAAAAAACATTTTGGGAAAAAATATTCTTACAGACCCTACTTGGATTTTATGTGATGGTGAGTGGCATTTTTGGCCTTTTTTTGTGTGTGTGTATAAAATTGGAGTAGGGCTCTGTGTCTTGGATCATTCTACTTTTTATTTTTTCAACAATTTCTGAAGTCATTGTAGCTGCAGCTTGGCTATCATGTTCTTCCTTTGATTGGAAACTGGCCAAGGGGATGGTTGGCAAGCCTGTTTTTTGGAAGTCTGGACATCTTGCTGCATTGGGCCCTCTGCAGTATTAATAAACCATGAATAAACTTCCTGGCATTTCTTTAACAACATTATGGTTAAAGCACAATCCGTTTAAGCTTTCAGAGAATAGCAATTGCAGAAGAACAGAAAACACAGTCCATTGACATCTAGCAAATTACTCTTTTCTTGCTAAAGTAAAAAGGCTTTTTTTGATCTTTGCACAGCAGAAAGAATAGGCCTGGGACATAGTAAGAATAATAAACTACCATTAATGAATATAGTCTTTCCACTCTAAAGTCTTACACACACTGGTTAAGAATCTCTTTTCCTCACTTGATCTGCATATGATATTCATTGAATTTTGTGTCCCGTTCTTGAATTTGTGTTTTGGGATCTTATCTTGAAAATGCCATTCAAGTTGCTATCTAGTTTGTATCTCAGCTGGCCAGAGCCAAGTAAATATCTCTAGATCCAGAGGAGATGTCCTTAACTTTCCCTGGCTGGGGGCCTGCAGGCAGGATTGCTCTGCTCTGTGTCAGAGGGACATTATAAAGCCGGTTCTGAGGGAACCTGTGGTGCAGGGTGGGCCAGGAGCCATCTGGTCTGTGCTGCTGCTCCTCGAGGAGCTGAGTGGTGTGGCCTGTAAGGAGCCCCCATCTGTGCCATGAGCCTTTGACCAGCAGCTTCTCTCGGGTGATTTTTTCCGCCGCAGAGAACGGAACTCCGGGGGATGCGCGTAAGGATTTTCCGTGACAGAGAGGTTCTGTCCTGAGTGCCATGGTAGCTGTAGTCAGCAGTACCACAGCTTCCCTCTCCTACAACACTTCATTATGTGGCACGCAAATCACTAATGAGTAGCTAATTAGGCATAAATGATCATGATCTTATTCTATTTTCCTGTAATAAATATACTCCAGTTCCTGTTCTCACTGATTTATAAAAATGACCGGTTTTATAGTACTGAAAACAAATTTCAAGACAAATAAAAATGATAAAACTTTTTTTTTCTGTCTAAGAATGTTAGACGTGATGACCAAAAGACAAAGGAAGCCCAACAAAGAAAAATTATTGCTATGGAAATCCCCAAGTGAGAAGGTAGGAGTATGAAGGTTTTATAAAACAAAAGTTTAGTACTTTAAGGAATTGATAAAGGCACACAAAAATCTCAATGGTGAATGGAATAATGGATGAAATACCTTTTCCTTGTCTTTTTAAAAATTATTATCTTAAAGAAGCCTAGTAAGAACAAAAGCAGTCTGAACAAAAGAGTGGGCTGTTGTTGGTTTGAAAATGTCTATTAGAATTAGAGAAAAGTATTCATTGAATTACTTCTCTTCTTCAGGTGTCAGTAAAGGATAAAGTACCAAGAGTGTATCTTGGCTAGTGGTGATGGTGAAGCACATAGCAGCCTCCTCCACCTCTGCTGTGTGAGCTGCTGTTGTGCTACTGTTGGGCTCATTTAAACATCTGGACCTGACAACTAATGCTCAGAAGTTTTTACAGAATTCACTGTAGAATTCTTTGGGTTATGAAGCTTGAATTTTTCAGTATGCTTTGAAACATGGAAAAATTACAGTGAACTTGGAAATTTGTCACCAATGCTTTCAAAAGGAATCATCTGGATAATTGGAAGCCTATCAATTTGGCTTTGGTCCTGGAAAAAATGAAATAAATTCTCTAACTGGGCTATGTTTAAGCTTCCTATCATTCTTTAAGTCTAGTCACCCATGATTTTTGGAAAATAGATTTTATCAACCTGCCTTTTTATTCCTTTCTTTATTCTCTTTTGTGAGAGATAACAAATACAGTTTGATCAATGCCATTGCGTTGAAGTAATATATAATGTGCTTCTGTGAGGCATGATTATTTGATCAAGTGACTAGACTGAAATGAAATCAATTTGATGCTTCTTAAATGGACTAAAAGCTGGCAGACAGGCTATGAAACATGACTGTAAATGGGCAATCCTCAAAGAGTGTGTACCCTTCTGTTGGATCCTATAGGAACTGGTTATCAGCGGTGACTATTTAGCACTTTATTGATGGCCTAGATGGTAGTTTCCACACTAGAAAAAGAAAGAGAAAAAGAAGAAATATAAGAAAGAGAAAAGCTATCTGATGCAAAGGGATCTGTCAGTTTTAGTTAAGTGGGTGCAAGCTGTGTGAGGTCTTAGTGAGCTGCTGTGGCTCTTAGGTATGTACTAAGGATAGAGAAGTATTTTGCACACGTACTTTATATTGCTATTTAGAGGGGGAAGAAGGGTTAGGTTATGTCATGAAAATAAAGGGTTTGGAAAAGTGGACCCCCAAGTTCACTATCTGCTTGATTCACCAAAGAGGGGTGGCCCAGTTTCGCTTGCTCTGTTTCAGTACCTGTTCTGGTTCATCATAGGAGAAGGAAAACCAGCCTAATAAAATGCACTGTCTAGGAGGTGAAACTGAGCAAGCAAGGTTTGTCTTTGTAGCAGTGAGGTAAACTCACCACTGGAATATTAGTAACAGTACAAACGTTATGTAAAAATAAAGTCCAGTTAAAAAGGACTTTGATTTTTGAAGACTTGTATTTTTCAGATCTGAGCTCTTAGAGACTCCTGTCATATAAAAAAATATTACTTCAGTTCAGAGTGGGTTTTTTTTCATTTGTGTGGTTTATGGCCATTTCCAAGAGGACTGTGGTTCTCTATTTGTTAAGAGAATTTTGGAGCTTTATTCATGCCTCTGAATATTGATGATACTTAATGTAGTCTCTTGCTCTACTTAGATATTATATCAAAGAATTGGTTTTATGTTAAAGTTTTTGCTGGCAGGAATGAAAGCAGGGAAAATAATGTGTATACTTTAGAACTTAGGAGATGTCTGTTCTCTCCTCTCCTGTTGCTCACTTACCATATTTCTTGAGCCTTCCTAAATAACAGGACAAAGAGACCAGGAATTTGACTTATTATTCCTTCTGTTCTCTGATGCAGCTGTTTTTGGCCTGTAGCCAGAGCAGATGAATGTAGTGCCCAACTCAGGCAAGGTTTCTGAATTGGCTAAATGCAGTAAGGGACAAAGATGAAATTTTTGTGTTGGGCTAGGTGAGATTCTGCTCTGCGCTTGGCAGAGGTTGTAGGAAAACCTTGGTAGAGGGTTTTTCCTGTGACTGTTTTTATTGCTTACGTATGAAAGAATTTTGTGGCTCTTTTCAGAGCTGTAATTATTTAAGATTATATTGAAATTTCCTAATGTTGAAACATTGGGTGACAGAAAGAAAAACCAATTTCAGAGTTGCAACTTAGATATCATGATGAGCCCAAGGGATCTTAATGAGGTTCTGCTCCACATTCTTAAGAACTAGAATTTAGAACTTTGATCTTTAGAAAGTCCATTGCATTTAAGTACAACCATGAGTATCTATTCAGTTTTTGTAAATGCTGTTTGCTACTGACAGGGCTTTGAGAGTAATGCATGAAAATGTTTTGCATCTAGAACAGTTAAGGTTCACCTGCATGTTTTCCACCTTTTTGCCAAAGCAATGAAAAATGCTTCTCAGTTGAATCCAGGTATTTCATATGCAATTAGTACAGTTAGTAATTGTATGTGCCATTTCTCTCCCACTTTTGCCCACTGGAACAATTTATCCTTCCATCCTACTAAAATTTGAAATAATGAAGCTAGCTTGCTTTGCAGAGGACTTTGAAATTACATGCCCAGATCACCTAGAAACAGAGCCAGGGGTAGTATCAATGAGTCTCAAGCTGCTCTTTTATCCACTGGACCATGCTGATGACACCACTAAATACAGAATTTGATAAGTACCCAAGAGCAAATGCATAACCAAATTTCAGGTCTTGGTCTCTAGGAATATTGTAAGAATCTATTTTAAACTATGATGATAAAATATTTTTCAAATAGTTTTTTTTTTTTTTTTTTAACTTATAAAAATATAAAATGTGTCCCTCCATGTTTGTTCTCAAGAACAAGTTTACATTTTTTTTTCCTGTGACCATAAAAATCCTTCCTTCCCCACTCTATCCCCATTCCAGTTACTGCATTGAATGCCTACCCTGTGTTTATATTCAACTCCTATTTCAGTTTGCCAGTGGAAGCAGCCTACAATATACACAGTCTACATTCTCCAGCAGTTGCAGTTACACTTACACACTGGAACTTTGTAACATCGGTAGAACACTCTCCTTTATGAAATCATGCCTTAAAATGATCCTTTCTTCCTGATTTTTGCCACAAATTGAATTTCTTATGAGAACTGATAATTTCTCATCAGGCTGAAAAAGAAGATCCAGTTGCTCTCTTTTGCTCCCCCCAATTTGTGCTGAGCTTTGCCCTCCTGTTTTACAGCTGGATTGCAGGTGTCTGTGGTAAAGGAGTGTGTTGTTCAACTGGAACTTAGTGTAATGTCCTCTTTGTCTTGTGTCATGGTCTTTTAGTGTTACAGTCTACAACTTACTACCCTTATCTCTGTCTGTCTTCTCTATCTTGCTGGAAGAATGAGCTTGGCTGTGGCTGTCTCGTGTGTAGCCAGGACTGTCAGTGTCCTTACTGAGAAGACAAGAGTGCTGCTGCTGTACATGTCTATATTCCAGTGACCTGCCCACCAGCAGGCACTGCAAATTTATCTGAGGGAACTTCTGTTCACCTGTCTGATACCTCAGTTCAGAACATTTTGATTATTAAATCATCTATATGAAAGATACTGACCCATCTAGATGGAAAAGAAGTACCAATGTCACAGGCATGCTTGCCGTGAGCAGTACTGATTAGGAGCTCTATGGCTGCAATCTCTCCCCTAGCCTTAGGTACACGAGTATTTGCTGTGACCAGCAGCTATTTATGGATGATTCCTAAACACAAGGACTGAAAGGATTAGCAAGATGTATGATATGTGATTCTTTGCCCTTTCCAGAAACATCAGGGTCACAGCTAGAAAGAACTGCAATGAGGTCATAAAAATATTCTTTTTTTCCCAAGCTTTAAAGATCAGCACTGTTTGTCATGGAGCAAAATGGCATGGAAGTTGAACTTCTGTTCCCACAATTGTATTTAAGAAGTGCTCATGAATCTTGACAGACTTATGAGTGATTGTAAGCAGCTGACTGAAAACAATAGGCCTGTGCATGCCATGGGACATGGGTGGGCCCCAGCCACCTTCAGTGCATCTGTGCTGGGCAAGTCTTGTGCGTCAGGTACCATGTGCCAGGGCAGAGCCCCGGGAGCTGGGGCACACTGCAGCATGATTGAGCTTCAGTCCCAGCTGTTCCTCAGCTGCTCAAACACTTTATTTGAAGAAATGTATCAAATAAAGTGCATGTTGTGTGCTTTTTTTTTTTGAAGAGGCTGAATTATGTCTTCCCTTGATGCAAATTCACATCTGACAACATGCTGTCATAGCTTTAACCCCAACCCACTCTCTTAGTTTGGGGAGGCACATGTTGCCAGCTCAAGGCTGGTTTACAGAGAGGCAAATACAAATGGGTCCATGTGTGTTCATGTTTATGTTTATAGCTAAATATTGTATTAATATGAATATAATTAACTAAGGAAAAGGCAATTCCTGGAGAGGTTGTCTAGGACTGAAGGTCTTCCATGGCCAAGGGCAGAAAAGCTTACAAAGTCAAAGAATTACAAAGAATTTTCTTGATGCCAAGACCTTATTCCTTAAAATACGAAGGGAAGATAGAGAGGAAGAAGACCATAAAAAGATGCAGTGGTGAGGTTGCTGATGGTGGTATTTGAGGATAGACTGATAAAGGGAATAATGACATGACAAAGAGCCTTTTCCATCTGTAACTAAAAATCTATTGCTGTTTTGTGGTTCCATGTAACTGAATCAAAATCAGTAAAACATTTTGCTTCTTTATTTATAATGCAATTGCCTCTGGGTGGAAAATGTTTTCTCATGTCTCCTAAATTCCTTAAGTATTCTTTCTGTGAGTATATGAAGAAGTATTCTGCACAAATGAATACTGTAGTCTGAAATCTGTTTTGGAATCATGTTCTCTGATAAATACAAGACATGAGAAGTGAAATAGTTACAGTGAAAAGGCTTTACATTTGAAGGTTATTATGATATTAAATTACATATGTATGATTTTAAGGAAATACTGATCTGCAGATAATTGAGAAGATATTAGTTCAGTAAAAAAAACATTACTGCAAATATATTACTTAGGGCTAAAAAGCTGTTTATATACAAAATCTTTTCTATCCCAGATATATTAAATGCAGTGTATAAAGATCTTCTGTGGCTTACTGTTTGATCTGAGCACCATGTAATAAAAAGTTCTGCTGAGATGAAATTCTGTGTAATTGAAAGTCCAAATGAAGAAGATGCCTAGTAAGAAAGGAATAAAATGCACAAGTTATAAAAAAATGGACATACTGAAGTTAGTATATGAGGTGCTTTTTTATTTCTGCAACCTGAAATGCTAATTTAAAAAAAAAAGCCTACAAAAAACTAGAAAGGAATTACAACCACTGCCACGCTCAAAAGGTCTGTGTGACAAAAGGCAGGTGAAAGAAAAAATGTGATCACAAAACTGGTATGTTTGCAAGAAAAAAAGAGAGGCCTTTACCAGACTACAAGTAAAACCAAAATGTGATGAAGAGTTACTGGCCTTTAGAAACTAGATACTTTAAGCAGTGAAGGGAATTTCATAGTTCAACAGTACTGCACAGGTGGGAAAGGTTGTATCCCATTTATTGCATTTTAATTTCTGTATCAGTTAAGGTATGTGATTTTCAGAAAAAGAGATTTAATCTGATTATCTGGTAATTCAGAGATACCATTATGATGTTTAATTTGCAAATGCTCATGACCTAGAACATTTCACTAGGCAGCTGATAGTGTGAGGAAGAGCCAAAGCTGTGGCATCAGCCTCCTGCTGTGCAGGGACTGTGTTGGTAGAAGCAGCTGCAAAGGAGTAAGGCAGACCTGGAAGTTGGGCTCCTGCTACATCAGCTTGGAATGAAATCAGTGTGTGGCTGAGACGGGATTGTCATTCTCGGTGTTCCTCAGTGCAATACACGGTGAGGATTTGATGAGTGCAATTGTTAAACTGTATCTGAATGGTGCTACTCAGGACCATAATACTTTGTATCCTCAGGTCTCCAGGGGGAACTACAAGACAACAGGATTAACTATCAGAGTGGATTTGCTCTGTAGACAGAAACTCTTTTCTACATGATTGGAATAAATAATTGATGGAGGACCAGATCATGCAGACTTCTGAAGCAGATTAGTTTTTCACTTTTCTTTTTCTCGTTACAGCCTTTGTCATGAAAATAAATATACTTGATGCCATTTTCTGGTCTCCTTACAGTCATTACACTGGAAATATTATCAATTCTGATTTTTTCAGTTTTTACATTCCTGAGGCCTGATATAATTATTTTCCTCATAATATATTCTATTTCTGTGTCCTTATAAAAAAAGTAACATAGGTGGAGTTTGGAAAGAAATTATATTCTTTCCTGACACTCTAAATATATTATTGTTCAAGGAAATAATTAATTGTCTTAGAGTGATATTTTCATTAGGACCTAACTTAAGTACCTGGTTAAACATAAGAAAAATGGTGATCAAGGCTTTCATGTTGTAGACACTAAGAAGAAAAAGAGCTGTATTTCTCTAGTCATGACTTTCATCATGAAAGAGATGCAGGGATCCTTACATCTGACTACGTATTGCTAGAAAGTCACCTAGCTTTGATCTGCCAGGGGCAAATGATGGAGGATCTAATATAAGCTTTTGCAGAGCAATTTTGGAGGACTACTTATTCGAGTGAAAAGCAATGAAATTGAAAATTACTGAAATAACTTCTATTTGTGACATGAGTTGCCTGTCACAGGCGTGCAACCTTAAAAAAAAAAGTCTTAAAAATTTAAAGTCTTGAGAAAGAGATACTAGCTTCAAAGAAGAATTAATACAGAGATGTCATTTGGCTTCTGCTGTACTGGACTTCTCATTTCATTAGCTCTCATTGTTCAAACCATATGCCTTATTTCTAAACTAAAACTATCTAGTTTTAATTTCTATACTCTGCTTTTTTGACAATATTTTTGTCTTTTATATTATTTATTCAACATCAAAATAGTGACCAAGAATGTCTAATTTTGGTGTAAGTGTGGCTTACAGGAGGTGCAGATTTTGGTTCACTTAGGTCATTCAGCACCTTCAGTTCCTACCCCAGTCAGGGTCAGAGAGATCAAAACCCACACAGAATTCTTAATTGTCTGTACTTGCTAAAGAATGTTAATAGGATAAACTTGTGCACCAAGATCAGCAACACTTCCTTCTCTTCTGTACTCCAGATACCTGGATGTGAGCAGATGCCCTTGAAACAAAGTGAGGTGAGAAATACAGCAGTAGGTATTGTGTGTTGGTACATACACTCCTGGAGCTTACTGGTATCCTGTTAATCAGATGTTGCTGAGTTATATAATACCTATATATAATACATCTTCCTTTTTTTTAATAATATTTTCTGGACACCTGTGGTGATGTTACTTTTTTACATCAGTCGTATAACAAACTGGCTTGTGCATTCAATTTCATGCCCATTAAAAAAATGGCTTAAAATGGGCTGCCCCCTTTCGGGGATAATCAGACTGGTCCAGCAATTTCAAAAAGCAATCCTACAGAGAAATACCAATAAACCCAGAGAATCCTGAGCAGAACAAGCCACTGCAGTGCAGAACATAATTCATAGAAAGCATTTGACAATAGCATTTTTGATGATTCATTCTCCTGACTCAGATGGAAGGAAGAACCAGGTATGGGAACAGTGTGCATTTGCAATAAAAGAGCGAGAGATTGCAGGGCCACACTTGTTGTGATGACCCTGGAAATGATAGCAGGTTATTCTGGTGTCCATTCTGGGCCAGAATGGGTTGGGGAGAGAGAGAGGCAGAGAGAGAGAGACAGTGCAGTCAGTAAATTTATGAATGCAATATAAATTATTGAAGGATGTGGGGAAAATGTCTAGCCAAGTATAGCTGATGACTTTTCTTATAAGTTTGTCTGGTAAAGATAATTTCACATGCTGTAGGGCATGCAGCATTGTTTGACATCCTATTTTTTTCATAAATTGTTCTGTGAGATGGGGGCAGCTCTGCACAAGATTGTTTTCATAGTGTTGTGTCTTGTATTTGCATTACCCTGTGACTAACTAGCAATGAGGTCTGCTTGAAGCTTTACGCACTGCTGAGCTGCAATAAAATCTCTCTGCCCCGTGAGCACTCCAGTGTCTGGCATTGTGGTTGTTTTAATGGGATTATTTTTTCTCGTGCGGCGACTCCGGTTTGGGCTTCCCTTGTCTGGCCACATCTGTCATGCATCTTGCTGGATTTGAGTAGGTTGGTGATGCCTCCCCTTTGTCATATTTAGCTGAGAACAATCTGCACTTTTAAAAGCATGGGGACAAAAGTGCCAGTGTGCATAAAATCTTGTTTTTCAAGGAATTCAACTAAAAATTAAGAACACAGAATTAGTGTAGCTCTTGATAACTGGATTAAAACTAAGTACCTTCAAAAGAATTACTATGCAATGCAGTCTTCCCAAGGAAGACCCTAGTTGAGAATTTTTTGATTTGAATTGGGCTGAGAGGGAAAAACATGAGCACTGTGTGTCAGTTTGCAAATCTCATGTTGAGTAGTTCAGTCAGATGTGCCTGACAGCCCCCTATACACAGCAAGTACATCTCTGGTGACATGCTGAGTTGGAGGCTCTAAGTACCCCAGAAAGAGAAGGATGCCTTTTCAGTTCAGTCAGAAGTCTTTTTGCTGTTTGCTGCTAAGACCTTCAGTAAGAGGGTAACCAGGTGTGGGATGTGCAAGTGTCTCAAGGCTTGGGCACAACACAAGAGGGGCTCTGTGAGACATTTCCCACATTTCCCAGCTTTGCTGCACTCTTGGTCCTGCTGTGGATGCGGTTCCAGTTGGTTCCTGTGTGTGCCCTGGCTGCAGGTCGGGGCCACCTGTAGCTTGACTGTGCTGTGGGTGCACACTGGCTCTGGCCAAGTGACCTGGTGACATGATGGCAGGTGTCCAGCCCCGCCACTGGAAGGAGATGGGGGTTTGCTTGGCCTGGTACAACCAACAGCAGTGCTGTGGACAGACTCTTCAGGTGGAGCGCAGGGTAGTGATGCTTTTCTCTGGCTCATGCCTCTTTGCACTGACCTTCAGAGGATGGTTCAGGTTTATTTTTTGACCAATGAAGCATAGAAAGGTCCTTGAAACCCAGCAAGAGTGAAGGAAGATGGGCTGATACAGATTCCTTCCCATTTTCAATTTTGTTGTTTTCACTGCTGCCTCCATGCATTTATGCATACTAACTTTACAAATGCCTGGCAGTCTGTAAGCTTTACATCGTCTTTCTTTCAAACTTGGCTTAACCTGTCTGGGGAGTCTTCCGCAGGACTATATGAGTCACAAAAAGTAGCAATATGCTAAGTTAAATACAGTAAATGATTTATCTCCTCTCCCTCTGGTTTGTGTTTGAAATGTTCGCTGCGCGGTTTGATAGCTTCCTACCACTGCTGCCAGGCCACCTGTCCTGCACAGTGTCCAAGTCTTTGTCTCCAAAAATACCACTGCAGCTCAGACAAACAGCCTGGCAGCCATGCCAGGGAAAACCTTTAAAATGATGATCTCGTATCGCCACAGTGGGAGAGAAAGATATATTACAGTCTGACCCAACCCTCAGAACTGCAGAGCCATGTCTAAAATGCATGCAGTGAGCTGCTCAGCCTCTGGGAACTGGCATTGTGTGGCATCACAGTAGTTAGCATAGTCCTACTGCTGTCTGTGATATAGGCTGATTTTTTGTCTGATATTTTTGTTTTGTTTTGTTTTGTTTTGTTTTGTTTTGTTTTGTTTTGATTAGTGACTCACACTACTAGAATTGGTGAACTAGGCCTGTATCCCTTGCCACAAACGCTGGACTGAGTCCAGAGAAGGGCATCAAAGCTGAAGGGGCAGGAGTGCAAGTCCTATGAGGAGCTGCAGAGGGAGCTGGGGTTGTTCAGCCAGGAGCAAAGGAGGCTCAGAAGGATGGTGTAGCCAGGTGGGGCTTGGTCTCCTCCAGTAACAAGCGATAGGATGAGAGAAAGTGGCCTTAAGTTGCACCAGAGGTGGTTTAGCTTAGATATTAGGAGAAGTTTTTTTAAAGACAGGCTTGTAAAATATTGGAAAAGGCAGCCCAGGGAGCTGGGTGAGTCACCATCCCTGGACACGTTCAAATAACGTGAGGGTATGTCACATGAGGACATGGTTTAATGGTGAAGATTGCGGTGGTGCTAGATTGATGGTTGGAATTGATCTTAGAAGTCTTTTCCAACCACAACAATTCTATGAATCTGTGAAACCCAGTGCTTTTTCTGTACGTACCCTTTATTTTTGCCTCTTAGGGAAGATACTGGAAGTATGTAATGCCATGTGGTGGCTGTTGACAGACACTTGAGTTTTCAAATAATTAAGTTAAATGTAAACAGACAATGAAGTGGGTGTCCTGCTGAGATTTAGGTCTCCCAAAAGCAGTAGGGTTGCCTCTGTGCTCATGTTTGGTTTTTGTAGACTTGACCCCTGTGCTTCCATACCCAGGCTAGCTGGCAGCAGCTGAGAGAATGGCAGCACCCTCACTGCAGAGGGCTTACTGCTGAGCCCTGGGGTGCCCTGCTGGCCCACGTGAGCTAACACAGCAGTCCCTGGGTCCGTGGCCACTCAGCTTGTGCTGGACATCAAAGAGAGAGCAAGAGAATGGAGTTGCAGCCACTTATGCTTTATTTGTTGTATAGATGGATGTAACTGAACTTTTTCTGCTGCAAGGTGCAGCAGAAGAGCTGCAAGGTGAAAAAACTCAAATGAGAGGCAGCTCCTGAGATGCAGCTCAAAAGAGATGCCAAGCATCCTTGTCCCTGGCAGCAGCATCTTCTGGTGTGCAATGGAGGGACTTCACGGATGGCTCCTCCTCATTGCTGAGCTCTGCAGAAGGCACTACTTTGCACACCTTCATGATGGACTGTCCAATATCCTCTGAGTCAAGGTCAGTCCTGATTGTGAGAGAGAGGTGGTGGAGACACTTTGCAAGAGTACAGCCTTCAAGGGGACGACATGTAGGAGGCAAAATATCTCAAGTCTCTGCCTACGTGCAGATAGACTAGGGAAGCACGTCTGTTAAAACAAAAGGTCTGGGTTGCTTGTTTGGTTTTAAGAAACTTTCCATCCTCCCATTGAAAGAAGCCCATGGGGTGAAAGGAGTGCAGTTGTGAGCTTAATATTTTTGGCGTCTGCTTCTACCAAGGTTACATAATTGCTATTTTCCTGGGAAATGAAATCATGGAAGTGAAAAAACTAAATTCGCCAGAGCATAAGCAGGCACAACTTTGATTTCAGGCACCTGTCTGTGCCAGTATTTAATTTGGCACAGGAAACGTAGCATCAAAATGAATATGAACAAGTAGCACAGAAATAATGGCACAACTGGCATTCAGACACTGAGATGTGAGAACAAACACATCCCTCCCCAGCATGGGAAACTTCACAGTACATAGTGTGTATGGGGGATGAGGCCAATGACAGAAGCAGGCAAGGGGACTCCTGCACAGCAGGAATGGTGAGGAGGTTGGAAAATACACTTACAGAATTCCAATGAACCCCATCTTAAATGAATTGGATAGAGAAAAGGGCAAGCTGCAGCCAAAGAAGAGAAGCTGAAAGGCTGTAAGGCCTTTCCTCTGTCTCGCCTTAGTAATTATCTCTTGTTTGCAGAGCTTCCATTAATTGGAAAGCATTTCCTAATGAAATTAGGCTGGCAGCCAGTATTCAAGTCTTTTTACTGCTAGGGAAAATTTGTTCTTTGAACAACTCAGCCATTGATTTTTATTTGTGTTTTCATTAATCATGAGACTGTTATGTGCCAAAAATTCCAAGCTCCATCATATTGCCTTGGACAGTCTGAGTTATTTGATTTATTCCCTTGCTCCTGTGTCTCAAAAATGGAGTTGTACAGTAGTGCCCCATTTGTAGGTACTTTGTTGTATGGTTTCCACACATCCCCTTTTTTCTTTTTAAACAGTTTGCCTTTGTTTTAACTACCTGTGTGTTGGAACAGCAAAGACATTAAGTATCCTAAATATGAAAAAAAAAAAAAAAAAGGCTTTAAAAAATTGGTTTCAGTGACTTTTGTATTATGGCATTTCTGAATTTAAAAGGATTGTCAAACTTTCCTTGTTTCTGGGTAGCACAGGAACTGTATGAGTTCAGAAGAGCACATTTTGAGGAGAAACCTTTGGCAAAGAGAAACTGGTAACAATTTTGCTGGAAGGGGTGAAAACCCTGTTCAGACCTCAGATAGACTTTGAACTGTACTTTGCTTCTCTCTGAAGAAAGGTGGGACTGGCAACAGGAGTTACAGCATTATTTGGATGCAGTGCCTTCCCTCTTGCAGCCAGGTCAGGCCTAGGTATTGCTGCTGTGTGTGAACAGCCTTGTCAATCTCACTAGTCGGATATGGTTTGATATATATGGACGGTATCTGCATGGTACCTTATTTGTCAGGCTGAATTAATTCCAAGAATTAATCTTTCTGCTACATCCTCACTACACGATAAATATCTGTACTGATCATCCTCCACAGCAAATATGAATCTACTAAAATGCATACAGCCATTTTAAAACAGGCTTTAAGTAATTGATCTGCTGATCTACTTTCTCATTCAGCACATGGCAAGAACAGTGAGCAACGCTGAAGGTTAGATGGAGAGAAAATGATTTGAGTTACCTCCAACTCAGAATGATCAAAAACATGAGACTGGCTTTAAAATTAGTTTTTGAAAAGCAGTCTACTTAAGGTTCATCTAGTTTCTTTGATGTCTGAGACTTAATGCATGCAATTTACCTTTACAGATTTGTCTCAAGACATGCTAGCATAAATGGTTGTGAATTAAATCTTAATCATCCACCATCTATAGCAACTGGAAGTAGGGACAAAATTGGTAGTATAGGACCTAAGACTGAATAAAGGAGAGAAAAAACCCAGTAGGATTCTTCACTTCTTAGGAGTTTTTAGGACTGCAGTTTCTTTAGCAGTGATGCTTTTTTCTTTAACTTACTACAACTTCAAACTGTGTGTATGTATTAAACTGTATACATGCAAGAAAACCCCACACAACTGGTATTACTTTAAGAAAAATAATTTTCTTAGGTTTAGTTAAATTCTTTCTCCTTGTGATTCTAGCAGTTTTATTTCCTATCCAGAAAGTAAATAGTGCAGTAGTACTCCCCTTCAAGACACAGGGTGTTACTGTGAGAAGTCACACTGAGAAATTATTCTGAGAACCCCTTAATGCCTTGTGTATTATGAATGGTGTGAATAATTTAGTGGTGTTGTAACACATATGTATGGTGAGTAGGTCAGCCAGAGTCCCTCAGCTGCTGGGCTGAGGCTGTAGGCTCTGTGCAGTGATGACAAAGTTGTGTGTACAGGGGGATGTGCTTCAGGAAGGATTAATGGACTGGTTTAATGGGAGGTTCAGTTAAAACAGTTCACAAAGAGAGGCAGCCCTAAGATCAAAAGAAAGATTTCTGCAAGTATTGGAACAAACAAAAGAGGCTTTAAGGCCACCTTTCAGTGGAAGATGATAAGGGAATAGATGGAGTGCTCTGGAGGGTGGTCTTGTAAAGGGAGAGAAACAAAAGCAATTTCATTTGCGTCATGTTGTTGTAACTGTTCTCTGAAGATGCACAACAGAAATTTTCCCTCTCTAGCAGTATGATAACTCCTGTTAATCACTTTGAAACAATGTTATTATCAACTACCTAGAATGCATTATCAGAACTACACAGGATATTAGAGCATCTTGAGTGAGCTTTCTGATCATATGGTTTATTCAAACATAGGTGGCATTTTCCACTAACTCTGGAGCTGTTCAAACTCTCCACTGCAATGCTCTCTAACAAATCCTGGCACGTCTTTGAAGTTTACTAATAAGTGTCTTAGTCAGACAGTTCTTTAGGTTATTGATTTCTGACCAGCTAATAGTCCTCAGCACACTTCCTACCTATAATGAAGAAGGTATTCTACGTATTTATTTCTTTGTGTTATTAATTTCTTTCTGGTCTTGAGTTGTTGCAGGCTGTAGCTCATAGTAGTAGTCTTTTCCTGCAGTTTATAAAGCAAACAAGGTGGCCACCTCCATTCCTGAAATTGCAGCAACAAGATCAGAGAGAGACACAAGGTTTTCAAGGATTATTTCCTTCACCATCTACAGCTGTTATGTGACTTCTCTGCATTCACAATGAAATGACTACAAAAAACAAGGTGTTACAGATGCAGAAGAAAATAATGGTGGGAATAACATGTAGTTCCTAGTGATGCTAGAAATGTATTGCCACTGGGGAATGTGCTGGTTTGTGGTATTGAAATGATCAACTCTCTCTTAAGGCTCTGAAATTCCATGACTACTGATGTGTTTATAAGAGCAGTTTCCACTCTCTCTTCTGACACCATTGTACCTATCTTAAATATGTTAGGCAAAAATATGGGAGAGAAATACAGATGCACACAGCATGCAGGTGTCTGAAACTGCATTGTGAGATTCAACTAGCATCTGAACACAGTAGCAGAATGAGATCATATGTGACTGCTGGAACATTTACTTTTCCCAGCAAAACATTTATTTGCTTTTCACAATTCTTAATGGAGAAAGGCTGTAGATTTGTGTTTTTCCAGCCTGTCTTTCCCATGAGGTGTTTATCTCTTATAAATAAAACAACAAAATAAACCAAAAGACATTGTTTTGACACAGTGCCTGATTGTAAGAACATGAAGTTGCAGCTAAGAGGATTCAAGACCAGGCTGTCCTGGGGAGGAGCAGCTGCCACTTCCCATTGCAGAGCAGAGTACAAGAATGCCCCAAGGCATTGTAGGGAATGGTGGGGGTCCTGTGGGATCATCTGCAGCAAAGGATCAGGCGCACAGGGCTTGGCATCACACTCAACTTTCCTTTCTGGGGACTCTGCTGATGATGTTGTGGGAAGTGTCTCATCTCCTGGTTCTCCCAGCCTGAGAGATATGCAGTTAATTTTTAAATAGTTGATTGTTCCTGCACCTCTATCTTCTTTTATGGCATAAAGCAACTGTCTCTACTTGCAGTCCTTTCCCACTGACAGTGGTTAAGTGGGGTATGATGGCAGTGTGGAAGTCTTTATTTTGGTAAACATTAGCACAGACTCATCAGGGGAGCAGCAGCCTCATCTATGCTGAGGGAGAAAGTGTGACAACAGTGCTGGAAGAGTTCTGCATTGAGCCTTGATGAATGGAAAAAGGAGACTTGAGAGTTGCCCCAGGACACCTACAAAGCATTATCTGTTACCTGGCTGGGCTGTTCGTATTGATCAGTGTCACAGGCAGTGGTTGCAAGCTATCTATCATTCATGTGATCTCTCCAGGCTTACCCAAAAGTGTACACTGCACCATGACCATGTGTTTTCTTCACTTCTTAGCATGGTGTCCAACACAGCTGTGACTGGTGCCAAACAGCTTGAGCATCTTCTAGGAACCAGGAGAAAAGTTGAGAAATAAATTTGTCCATAGATAAGCCTGGTCACACCTATCTTATAAACCTAAAATATTTCATATTACGGGAAATGTTTTCAAATCCTTTCAGGCTGATGATGCTCTAATGTTGCTTTCACTGGAGACAAGACATGATATGGAAATTTTCTTCCTTGAAGACAGTAATTGGCTCCAGACTGCTCCAAGTGGTGCTTGCTGGAGAAAACAGCAGCTCTTTAGGTATTACTGAGAGCTGTAAGGTCACTGCTGAACTGTTTCATGCTGCAGCTGTGTGATGCCTGTGCATGTTACTCGTGTTCCCTGTGATTGCAGTCTCCCACATTGCACTGTGTTGTCCCACACACATATATGTGTGTCTGAACAGCCACTATGGCTCAAAGACAGAGCAGCTTTTTGAAACTTTACTGATCATCAACCAGCAAAGGTTTGGAATGAAGTTAAAGGTGAGGTGCAGGCTGAATTTCATTTTGCACTGGAGAGCCCCCTTCCATTGCTGGAACCTTTGCATGCATGAGTTTCTGGTTATCCAGACAGTGGCCCCTTTTCATTTGTTTTGCTCCAACGTTTTAAGTTGTAATAATTTCAGAAAATTAAAACCGTGTGTTTTAATGCTTGCTCAGAGAGTGTTTTGCAGGCCTCCAGAGAGTGTATATATGGACTCGCAGATCTGGGGTATACTCAAGAAGAATGCTGAGCAGCACAGAAGTGTGGGAAGCCAGAAATACATTCAGACACACTTTTGTGGTTTATCTGAGTGTCCCCTGAGGGACAGAAGCTGAGGGTTTTCTAGGCTTACACAAACATTGTTTTGGTACTACAGCACAGAAGGGCTGAGTCTGCTGCCTGTGCTTGTGTGTGTGCACATACTCTAGCTGTGCCAGAGCCAATAGGCACTGTCTTTTAAACCCTGCCATGAGTAAAGAAATACTCTTTGAAGTTTTTCTGCAGTCCTGCAGCAGGAAATTCCTACTCCTGTAACCTTAATTTCTCTTCTTGGAAGGAACTGGGTTATGTGTAATGCTCTGTCATCAGGATTACATGCTGATACTACCTTGATAGCTTCCTCTTTTTCTTTTCCTGTGTTAGCATATGGAAGCTACGGCTTTGAGCAGTTGAGGCATCTGTCTTGTCCACTCATTCACCACCTTATATCCTCTCCCCTCACCACCCATTCTCTGCAGTGTAGGAAGGCTAAGCTGTTCAGGGCAGAGAAGACATGATGAAAGCAGCAAGCAGCAGGTTATAACTGGATTCTAGATGTTTTCTGCTGGTATTTTGAAAGTGTTTACTCTGGACAGAACAGTATGCTGGATACCTCACTCCAAGGTTTTTCTCAGAGAGGAGTGCTAAACTTTATCTCTCTTTCCAGGGCAGGCAGCAGGGATTTAGTACCTGTGGACTAGAACAAGACTAAGCAGCATATAATTTTCTCTGTAATTCATTCATATGCAGGCCATTGAGAGGCTGAGTTATGTCTCTTGGGGATGAACATGCTATGGTAGGAGCTATGCAGTTTCACTGGTAATGATCCATGTCAGAAGTGTCCCTGTATTTCCCCTGGCTCAGATAAGTCATGGGGTTAAACTGATTCCTCTTGGCTCTTTTACCCAGACAGCACCCAGCTATGGGCAGTGATTGCTTTGTGTCCTGCACCTCTCATCCAGAATACTTTTTAATTTCATGGACTGGATTATACCTGAGCCTCTTCCTTTTTTCTTTAGTGATCCTCCATGAAGTTCAAAGTCTCGCATGTTTTTCTGAGGCAGGAAGGAAAGCACTGCTGTCCCACAGACCTACCTGCTCATGGCTTTGACAGGCTGTGTGCTGAGGAATTGGAAGGAGCTGCTCTCATTCTCACTTTATCATCCTTTGTCAGCCGGTGGGAAAAAGCTCTGTGCTCCTACTTGGAAGAACCATGCAGGCACTTCAGCAGGGACTGCAATCCACACTATAGATCTCACCCTGGCACTGTGTCTGCTGCTGGCAGGAGACCTCCCTGTTCAGTGCTGTGAACTGGAAATAACAAAAATCCATCCGCAGCAATGCATGGCTAAGCACCATGGCACCTCTCTCTGCAGGGGAACTGTGCTTATTTGTGAATTGTGTCAAGGAATGTTTAGTTGGAGGGCTGGTCCTGACACCAAAGTGTATCTTTTTCGGTGTCTGGATAGTCTGAATGATACAGGGGACTGGATGAGGAGGGGACAAGTGGTTTCCTTGTGGGGAGAGGTGAGCATATTTAAAGAGATCTTTGCAATCTCTCTGCTGGTGCTTCTGAGTTCTCTTATAATTCCAGTACACCCACTAGCCACGCTCTCATCGTCTCAAGCCTGTCATTAATTTTTTGTTATACTAAATGTTCTTGGGATCTTATTTTAGAAAATAGAGAGTGCTCATGGCCATAACTGATGTCCTTAAAGTTTTTGCTGTCAGTGCAATTGCAGAGAGAATGCTAAATAGTCTCAAAAAATGAGGTGGGTGGTATCTCAACTGGGATATCCATAATCAAGGAAAACTTTTGACCTTACATGTCCTGTGCTGTGGATGTAAGCTATGATAATCCTATTTTGCCTGAAGTATTCTTACTGCAGCAATGCGCTCTATTGGAAGAGATAAGAACACTATTAGTACTGCATTCACTGTAAAAGGATGTGGCAAATGGAAAACTGGTGTGTACATGAGATGGCACACACTAGGTACTGACTTCTGCAGGATCAGGAAAGAAACTAGAAAATGCAGCATATACTTACACAGAAATTGTATCTTCACAGATGTGCTATTATTCGCTGTTATGACCTTAATATGTCTTTTACCTTTACACTTTTCTAAAACACGTGTGTGAAAGTATGTCTCAGGAAGAAATTTCATGTTTTAATGTTTAATTGGGAAAAAAGGAAATATTAGAATTTAGTCGGTCACCCCTTCTATGTTGCAGTAGCCTTTGACACTGACCTTCCTATTGATTAGGGCAAAGAGAAATCTTGTCTTGAAGTTTGTGCAAGACAAGATTCCTGCCTAGAACACTTCCCAGTTTGTCCTTAGCGTGAAAGACTGGAACAGAAAAGGATCATTTACTTTTAATTGTTGCAAGAAACAAACCTGTAATTGTTAAACTCATTGTGCCTTGGTTTGCTGGGCAGTCTTAAAGTGCAAACAGTTGTAAAAATACTTTTTCATACAAGCAAGGGCTTTACCTTGTAATTTGTGTAACCTTAATGACAGCTGAGATATGTTGAAGGGCAAACTGTTGAATGAGTTAGTATGGCATGAAAACCATATGGATTTTGCTGGAGTAGGGGAAGAGCAGAGAGGACTTCTCCCCTCATAAATGGAGTATGGAATGTGCCTGAGCGCTGCTGATGTAGTTTGATTTTGCTGATGTGTTGTCTGCTTTCTCTTCAGGTGTATTGAGCTGGTTTAAACCACATTTCCTGCAGCAGAGTTTCTTGCTGTCCAAGAACTGAGTCATGGTTCTGTCTCTCCCTGCACTCACTCATCTCTTTGGTTCACTGGAGGGTGATGGAATCAGTGTGTTGTGCCACTTCCTCTGTGTGCTAGGCAGGGAACATCAGAACCCCCTTGCTGCTTGGCTTGGGGGGATCCCCAGGGACTGGGACAGATCCACACTTTGCTGTTGGGGACCCTTGGCTGGGTCTTGTTGATAGCAGCAACACAACAACCAAGCCAGATGATGTCCCATTTCTGTGTGGCAGGCCCCCTTCCTCAGAACAGTTTTGTTTTCTTCCTGAACCCCATAAGCCAACCAGCTCTCACAGACTTCTGTAAAAGATCACAAATCTTGGCCTTTGTTCAAAACTCTGTCTAACAAAATAACTGAATGTCTTTTAAAAGTCTTGAAACTGAGAGCAGTATGCGTCAGCACTTCTCTTAGGGCTTGTTTTGTAACAAACTCCTTTATTCCTTAAGTGCAAGGTGAGGAAATGAAACCTGAAGTTTGATTTACTCATCAGCACACTAATACATGTATTTTTTCACTGATGCTACTGGCTACTGTATTTTGCACAGTGGCCAAGATAGAAACAAAATCAACAGCACACCTGATTTCTATGTATTTTTACTTGGGTTTACAAAAGACTATGAAATAAAAAAAACCAATCCTAACAGCTGCAATCAGTCTTGCTTGAATGTCACATTGACCTTACTGCTAGAGATAATATTGAATCCTGTAAAGTTGTGGTCAGAATTTGGCAAGGACTGTACTGATCAGCTTTGTCTGTTCTACAACTAAGTCTCCATTGTTGTAATTGGAGGAAAAGAGAATGTTGTCTTCACTTTAAATGATTTTTTTTTAATAATTTATCTGTGGGAGAAGTATCTATTCTGTGAGTTCTGACTTTTTACTTTATTGGTAATAAGAATACAATTTTCTCTTACTGATGCTGTCTGTGCAAGATATTTTTCCAGTGCTTCTGCCATCCTGGTGTGAATACTCTGGGGAAATTGTGGCATACTTGTTCAAAAGCATGTGGGACTTGGAAATCTGTTTTCTGTTTTGTTATGCTTTGCTTGTGTGCTTCCTTTTTTTTAGAAATATATGCTGAAGTTAGGCTGCAAACCAAATCTCTATTCCAACCAGTTACAAAGCAGGAAATTCACTTTTCTAGTCAAAGTCCCCTCGTCAAATGTGTATCTAAGATTTTTGGTCAACTCTAGTCCAGACACCTTTGAAGCAGGGGTCAAAAAAGTGCAGGTATTACTATGCCATTTGAAACATTAAAACATAATTTTTAAGGTAACTTAGATGTATATAATTTATTATTTGTTATTGTCCCCTTGGCATTGCAGAACAGCCTTTTCTCTATATGCTTAAACCCCAAAGTATGTAGTTTATTGGTATTTTCTGTTCTAGTTATACAGGTGTGTATCTTATTTGTCTTAGTTTGGGTGCAGATTGCTTCCTGGGTTGTTTTCTTTTTGCTTTCTTCCCAGGGGTTCATAGCTGCATTTCCTATAGAAGCAGAAGACTGGAAAACCCTCTAATCCAGAAAAGCTGTCTTCTTTTTTCTTGTTGAAGTAGCCTTCAACACAATGAGCTTTTGGGCCACTTTCCAACAACATGAAAGAAAATTTCTGCTTTCATATAGTCTCCTGTTTACCCTCTGGCTACTTTCCTCCCTCACTTCTCCCCTGAAAATCTGGGTTAAATTGTGTTCCAATACTTTGGAGTGAATTTCCAACTCACAAAAAACATATATTCATGCTGAAATAATCTATTTTTGAATTTTAAATCCTTTGCTTGGCATTGCCAGATTACCATATGGAACAAGTTCTAATAACCAGCCAAGCTATAAATAAATTCAGCAAGAACATTAAGAGCAAAAAACAAAGAAATCCCTAATCTTCCAAACAGCCTGTCAGGCACCACTTCCATTCCCACTTGGGAAAAGAAGAGTAGCTAGGAAGAACAAATGGAACAAATGTCTCCAATTGAAATGACAGCTTTCAAAGTTAAATCTGTGAGATGGACTCTAGGAAAAGATGTTTCCCACCACGTGTCTGAGATGGTATCCTGTGTCTCTGACCTCAGGCTGTCCCACTGTTCATAGGACTGCCTGTACCAGAGTTTCAGCAGCACTTTCAAAATTCAGCCACTTGTTGGTTGGCCTTGCTTGTGTTTTCTGTGCACTGACCATGACTCTTCATTTTGTATATCACTGCCTAATGGCAGAGGCTCCAGAAAGCCACATCTTATCACACCTAAGCAATGCATGCATATGGTGACATATTTTCCATTGATGTTGGAAGTTTTGGAAATGTGGGATTCTTATGCTGATACACACAGGCATTTGTTTATTTTAAACTACCTCTCTGGAGTCCAAGAGTAAATGATATATTCCAGTGACTAGTCTGTGGTACCTGTGTATAATATGCAAGGATTCTTTTCAAAGATAGCAGAATTAGAGCTGGAAATCCATCTTTGATTTAGAATCAAAATTCTTCAGACTTCTGCTACATCTTGACCCAATTCTAGCTCCATTGTTTGAAGGGCTGTGTGAGCTGGCTCTGTCTGTGCTACAGAAGTAACATGCTGAAAGGTTTTTCTTGTGCTCTTTGAGTGGAAAGCAAGGATTATTCTGAATCTTCAGACAATCTGTATGTGTAAGATTTCATGGCAGCATTACACTATATCCTAAACCAGCTCTGAATAATCACTGCTATGAGGCAGCTAAAAACCTGTTTGTGATTAATAGTGGTAGATAAGTTGCAGGGTCAGAATTACCTGCTCTCCAGTGAGGCTGCTGCCAGTGCTTCTGTGGAAATGGTGAAGGCTGCCAAAAAGTAATGCATGAATGAACAGTTCAGAGGCCCAGCAGTTCACAGCAAAGCATCGCTTTCTGTCCAGACGGCAGCAAGTTTAAAATAGCCAGTTCCCTTTTCCGCACATCATGGCACAATTCCAGAGGTTTTCAGGACTCTGCTGCTTTCGACAGGGTTTTTGTTAGAGTAAGTGTTTGTTATTTTCATCATTTCTGGAAAAAATGTCTGTATTGCTAGAAAAAAATGTAGCTGAAAGCAGGGCCTTGTGATTTTTCCCCCCCACTAGGCTAATACAAAGCAGCTGCTGCTGCATCTTCCTCTGAGCGGCCTCAGCACAACACCCTTGGAAATAAGAATGACTCATCTTGATAGGGGTCTTCCTGTTGGGATATTGGAAATAAACACAGTTACTGCAGGGGACTCAAAGTACAGTAATTTGGATGATGAAACTTGAGGCATTGCTAGGCGAGGAAGGGCTGCAATCAGAAAACTGTCAGAGGTGGCACAAAGGCCCTGGGGGAGAAGACAAGCAGAGTAATAAGATATATCCAGATTTTTTTTGCCATTAACTTAAAATATTGTGGAAAGAGAATACTGGCTCTCTGTTAAATCATGCAGAGACTTGGAAAAGGGCTTTGAGAAGCACTCAGGTGTCGTGCAGGATTGCTGCAGCAGCTATGCCAAGTGCTGTGGCTAAGGGAAGGGCTTGGGCAGCCCTAAGCAGTAAGCACCCTGCAAAGCTCTCTTTACAAAGCAGTGTGCTTTGGGTGTGCTTGAGAGCTGGGTAAGAACTGCACTGCTCCAGACAGTCAGCCTTAGCTTCTTGCATTAAGCCATCATCTCTTGCCTTCCTTTGCCTTGTCCCTATTGGGACAGAAGTGAATCCTTATGAATTTCTTAAAGGAAATACAGTCATATATACCAGGTAGCACATGAGAGGCCGATCTATGGTCATGTTATGGTCATTGATTTATTGTTTAGGGGATTTATTCAGTCCATTTAAAACTGCTGCTTAGCATTCAGGACTACACATATACATTTTGTTGTTTGTTTTTTTATTTTGATTGTTTGGTTTAAGGTTGTTTTGGTGGGGGTTTTGTTTGTTTGTTTTTCTTACACAGAAAGCTGTTGGTAGTTTGGGGATGCAGGAATAGAGGAGACCATTCCATGAGCTCTCCTCTGCTCATCTTGATGCCTTGTCCTACTGGGTTGTCTTTCTTTCAATTTTTGCAGCAACTCCTGTTCTCCAGTCACCTCCCTGCCCCTCTCTGTGGACTCTGAGCTGCAGAACCATGTGTGGTGAGAGACAGAGCATGTGTGACAGCCCTCAGGGCTGTAGACTATTGGATATCACCAGAACAGGCTCTCAGACTTGATCATGTGGGGAAAATCTTTG
This sequence comes from Polioptila caerulea, assembly GCA_013397295.1. Classification (NCBI taxonomy): domain Eukaryota; kingdom Metazoa; phylum Chordata; class Aves; order Passeriformes; family Certhiidae; genus Polioptila; species Polioptila caerulea. Next base: position 291,200 of record VYXF01004851.1, on the reverse strand, counting down.
CAGAAGCAACAAATATTCAACAGGTTGGCTTTTTCCAGGATAGAAACACAAATTTTTTCCTAGGTGGAAACATAAAATCCTGGATATTTTTTTTTGGCTTCTGTATCTTGACCCATGAAAGAATTCACACCCTGGGAAAATGTTTTCTGTGTACATCACAAGAGCACACTCTTAATCATGGCACTAGGCCTATTGAATGAATAGAATAGGTGGAATATTGTTGTGTGAAAACAAATTAGACATTTTAAAAAATTGCAGTCTATGACTACTGGTCTTAATGATGAGCTAGAAGAAACTTGTGGCAGATGTGTGTCAGGGGGCTGCTGCTGTTTCTCAGCAGGATGCCTCTGTTCAGGCTGTTGTTGTGTCTCCCTGTCAGGCAGTGCTTTGAAGAGCTGACCAGTGTCAGGGGGTGAGGAAATCTGGAAGTGAAGAGAAAATGCTTAAGTTTCAAGGTAAATAAAATGAATGTACAAGATTTTGAGATAAACTTATGCTGTAACACAAAGACCTTGTCTGTCTAGGGGCAAGAGCAGTTTTGGGATGTGGTAAGAGCCACAGAAATCAAGGTGAATTTCCAGTGTGCTGTACACCAGGAATCAAATGCTGCTGGTGCTGTTAATATATGCACAACATAATGACTATTACTACTATAATTAGCAATTTTCATTATAATTAATGTAGCTACAGTGAGAGTCTATTGAAAAAAAAATGACACAAGGATGACACAATCCTTGTACCACAGCAAAGCCCAGTGCAATGTAATTTGTCCTATCCACAACAGAAATAATCAATTCAGCCAACAGGAGCAGTTACATGGTCAAAAAGCTAAATACTGCTCTATGCTCTCATACCAACCACAGGATGACTGAGAAAACTCAAAGACCACTCATAAAAAGTTTGACAACTTGGCAAGTAAAAGATATAAGCAGTGCTTCATAGTCAATAGTTTCTTTAGATAAGGTTTTATGTCATTTTTAACTCATGCAATGAGGATACATGTCTCATTTAAAGAACTATTTGGTGCCTGTCTAAAAATGGAGTTCTTGCTCTTTTATCTGTAAATGATCCTGCATCATGTTGTTGTTAAATAAAAATGGACTCTACCACAAAAACTGAATGTTTATAACGTGGCACTGTTTGTGTAATCTTGTTTTTTTAATTCTTCATAGTTTCTTCTATTTGAAATCTACCTTGCCATAATTTATCTTTTGGGCATTCAGCATTATCTTGCAGTGTGGAATTCAAATTTACATTAATCATAAATTCTGAGGAGGAAACCTTTGTAACAGTGCAGTTTCAAATATCTGTGTTGATTTTTGATCTGAATTCTTTTCATAGAGAAATCTTTGAGAGTTTGCATAACAAAAGTTTGCTTTCTCTCTGGCATAATTAATTTTATGGTATGATGTTAAAGGTGCATTTAATTTAGTGTACTCAGAAATACTACACTTTTAAGCTTTTGCATGCTAACCTTTTTAATTGCTGAAACTTAAAAAAAACTGCTGAGAAAGACCAAAAGAACACCTAAAACTTCAAGTTTAAATATACCCCAAAGTAAATGAAAACTTCACTTATAATGTTCCATCCCAGTTCAAAGACAAAACTTTAATTTAACTTGCTTTAGAGCAATATTGAGAATTTCTTGTATTTTCAATCATCATTTAAAGTAGGAACATCTATGGTCGTCTTCTTCAAACAAGGAAAAAGAGAAATATTGCTGTAGTACAGGAAGAAGCATTACTTCATTCAAAGGTACATGTTTGATAGGCCAGTAAGAGAAAACTGCACATGGAAGATGAATGTATTGGAATAACCAAAGAGAGGACAACAGCAACACTGTATTTATGAGTCTCTTCCAGCTGATTCACCTAGAACAACTTTTTAAGATTTTTTATTGGGTAATTGATACTGGCAAATGCATGGCATTTCTGTGGCCACATCTCCCTGATTATTTTAAACTATTGCATCTCAGGAGAACAGCACAGAAGAGGGATTAAAATAACCATTTTTAATATAAAATAATAGTTTTTGCTGTCTAAAGGAAGAAGAAAAAAACAAAATGAGGAATTTTTTCAGCTAAAAATATTTTCTTCTATTTTTACTGAAGCAATGTGTAGCAGAGGACCTAATTTAAAATCTCTTGATCTAAATCTTGAAAAATATCTTATCTTCAGCACCATGGGCTCAACCTGCCCAATCACTTTGTTCTCACAAAATAAATCAAAGAAATGAAGAAGGCTCATGGACCCCTTGGAATCTCAAGTTGTGAGTACGACTATTCCCATTGCTGATCAGTATGAGACTGGACAGTTGTAAGCAGATAGAAATTGTTTGTTATCTGGATTTGTGAGTTGTAAGTTGTTGGATTTTTTTCCCAAATCCTAATGAAAATATGTACTCTAATTATTAATGTCTACAGAGAAATGAAGGTCAGCTGCAGTAATAATTATTGAGTTCACACATTATCTAGTATGTAGTTCCTAGGCAACACATTGCACATAACTATTGCTGCTTGCCAAAATCAAAGGAGAAACAGAAAATCTCCAAAATAACCAAGCTGCAGTTGGTGCAGTACCCTGATATACATTAGTGTCATAATGCAAACACCAAAGTGTTCACTTCTCTTTTTCCAGACCTATCTGACATAATACAGAAAAAAGGGAAGAAACTTCTAACTAACATGTTGAAATGACAAAAGGCTGCTTGTTTTAAACAAGGTAGAAAGTTATATGGAAAGGTGTAAGTTTCCACTAGAGATTCTTTAAATAAAATTAATTTGAAATTCATAATAGATGTAGGTTTGAAGTGAAGCAGTACTAATAGTATCATACAGTACTTGGAAAGATTAATTCTGAATGAAGAAGCTTGACAAAACTCTTTTCAGTTTTCTCCCAAACACTCAGTGTTTTTGTACCAAGCCTAATGGAAAGGAGAAGAAGAAAAAGGCAAAACCAGGACTTCTGAAATACTCTGATGTGTTTTTTTCAAGAGTCTATCCTCTCTCCTTGGAGGGGGTGGGATTCAATTTGGCAATCTTTACTACAGCCTGGAGGTGCCTACCTCAGAGCTATTCTAGGTTCCCTATGTGATCTGTGGAGAAAAGTAGGCTCTTTTGAGGGGTGACTCATGTAATCTATTTCAAACACCTACTCTCAGAGATGTCCATGTAGGAGCCAAGGGTGTCTGGCTCAGATGTGTACGTCTACACTTGGCCAGATGAATCTTACCCAGTATGCCTATGCTGTAGACTGCCAAGTAACAAGATAAATTTAGCTATATAGAGCTCCCTGCTGTCACAGGGAAGTTTTTAAAATCTAGCTCAGGTATTTCTGAATCCACCGTTGCCTAGAATCAAGAGACAAAAACTTTCCAAACAATATCAAGAGGGGTAAGATACAAATCAGTTCTTTAATGGAAGCTTTCAGGCGCACAAATACGGCTATGCACACACGTGATACAGGATTTCTGCAATTTTAAAAAGGTTAATTAATTACTGAATCTAGCAGGTACATCTGAGAAGAGATAGGTTGCCCCAGGAACCCACCCTTGTGTCTGCCCCTTGGAGTTGGTCCAGGGGGTACTTTGCCCTATATCTTGTAATGTCTCTCAAATTCTGGTGAAAAACAAGATGTCCTTGTCAGTAATTCTCTTCTTGAAGATAAGACTAAACAGAATTTCAAGAATGTGTTAGAAAGGGTTAGCTTATTCTTCTGAAATGTGAGAAAGGGCAGGAAAAGTACCAGAAACTATACAACTATATATTAAAAATCTACAAAGCTACAAATATATGAAAAAGCTATAAGTCTTTAGGCATCACCACAGCACAGTGTTCTGTAAGACAGCATTCACTCAGGTGTTCAGGCTCTTGTTTTCCATGGCTGCCACCTCTGACTGGTGGCACAAATCCATTGTGCTGTCAGGGAACCCTGGAACCACCCCGTGTACAGGGTGGCACTAAGGAAACCAGGGATACCTGAATATATCTGGTGAAGAGATGCCCCACAGGAGTTAAGGTATGATGTCCCTTCTGTCCTGGTGAAACTGCTGCTGGAGTCTGAGGTGCAGCTGATGTTTTAAATGCCTCTGAAATCCTTCCAGCACAGAGGTCTGGACATGCTGCCTGTGAGAAGTGAAGAAACACAATCTTTTTATTTTGACAAAGAGAAGGTTGGCTTGCTATTTTATCGTGGTTTAAGAGTTGCTATACAGTGACATTTTTTTGATACAGGATGACAATTTAATCTAGTGAATGAAAGCATGATGCTACTCAATCTCTAAAACCAGATTATTTCAGGTGACAAAAAAGAGGACTTTTTACAGCAAGGCTAAATAACTGCTGGTATAACTTTATCTAGGAGTTTTATAGATTATTCTTTTCCTTGAAAATCCTTTTAAATCTAGATATGATACAGCACAATGAATTCTTACTGCTTTAATGAAGGAATTAAACAGTGAAATGTTGTGGTCTGTGAAGTGAGACTCTAAAGATATCCCTTCTGGCCTAAAAAGCTGTTTAATGGGCCCAATGCAGCATTGGATCTCAACCTCTCACAGTCCTGGGAAATCTGCATTTCAAAAAGGGCTATGCAGCCTTTCCCATTTCCAATACAATTACTGTCAATCACTTGGTCCTATCTTCCTCGCATTATGTTCCTTTAATAAGGTTTTTGATCTGAGAATGTGCTCAGTGAACTCACTTTCTGTGAGCTGGACTCGTTATATAGAAAGGTAGATAAGGGAACTGGACAAGCAGAACCTGCTGGAGCTGAAGGTCGTGACTGCAAGGTATGGCACAGGGCTTAACTCTGAGGTAGTTTGCTTTTGCTACCAAGTCTTTACTGGATTTTTTTTTTCACCATTATAGACCAGAAAACCTTTAGTAAGCTAAATATAAATCTATTTAATTTTGACAGAAGAAGATTAATGCTTCTCTTTAGCTCAACAAATGCACATCCTTCTGTTAGCAATCTAGTTTGTCTTTGCTTCTCAGACTGGGAGGAGTTTGAATTTGTGCTTTGTGCCACTCTCTGGAGGATGCTCTGTTGATAGCTAAAATTATAGGATATGAGTCTTTGCCAAAACTATGGTTTTAAATGTCCATCTCTCCCTGGCCCTTCCCCCTCCTCTGTATTTCAGTGCCAATGCTTATGTGAATTTGTCTCTCTTTTGTTCTGTTTTTTGCTCAGACTTTATCGAGGCTGAATAAGATCTTTGCCACACTGAATTTCTCATCCAATCAGTTAAATATGTTTCTCCTTTGAATAACTTTGTCTTGGGCAGAAATACAGTGTTTCTGTTGAAAAATACAGAATTAGAATTCTATGTCTATTTTGTTTCACAGGTGTTTCCGTATGTAAATGCATTTAAAAAAAATTTATGGAAGAAAAAGAACCTATAGTAGTTAAGATTTATTTTTTTTCATGTATCCCAACAATTTGTCTTTGGCAGAATAGCAATATCAGTCATCCAACGCTGATCTGCACAATTGAAGGGCTTTGAAGAACACCTCATCTAGAAATCAGAGCTTTTGCATAATGACTTTCAGATGACACTGCATCATGTCAGGAAGGGCTGCTTCTGCACAGGAGTGAATGGAGCACTCTTCATCTTTCCTTCCTGGCCCACTTGCTTGGTGTGTTCCTGGTTGTCTTGGTCTAGTCCAGTCCCTCACACCTCCTGGCAGCTGGAGGCCAAGGCAGGGTTCCAGTTCACTTCCTCACTGCTTCTACTCCGGAGCGAGGAGGCGGAGAAATTCCCAACTACGGTACTTTTCCCACATTTCTGTTCCTAGGGGTCCTCTTCTTCCTTGCCAAAATGCCATTTGATCTACCTCTCCCAGGCAAAACATTTGTGAAATGTGATGACCCCTCACAATGCTCTTACTCCTTGCTGTCAGCTTTGAAACAGACGGTGCTGATAAATTAAATCTGCCGTGATGTTGCAGGGGTATGAATAAGGCTAGAACTTAGGCTTTGGAGTGTCTTCTAATAGAGAAGGGCTTACATTTCTACACTTCATGAATGTAATATTGACAAATCATATAAAATAACATTGTGCAACTGAGAATAAAATTAGGAGATGTCATGTGTTCCTTTTATAATAATGTATAGGAATTTCATAGAGGAGATGAATGGAGAAAGAGTAAAGGTGTTCACTGTGGTAAGAAAGCAGTGAAACTTCCCAGGGTCTGCAAACTCTTGAATTAAATATATACTCTACATTTCACACTGTACTAAAAGAAAGTGTAATGGCTTCACATTAGCCATCTTTGCATTTAGATTTGTAACTGCTTCTTGTTCTATCAAAACATAACCACATTTTTACTCCTGCTTGCTTTATCAAACGAAGTTGAATTTAGGAGGGGAACTTAGCTTGTCTGTTTAGCTTGCATATTATTAGCAACCATTGCTAGTAATATGGGAGACATCTACACTAAGCTTGATGTCTGAGCCTAAATCTATCTCCCTCCATTTGTAGGCAATGAAGTGAACAGACAACTCCAGAAGGTGATGCCTCTTATGATAAGTCAGCTCAGAAAAGGAAGATTAATTGCTCTTTTCAGGTGCTTTTTTCAATTATCAGCTAGGGAAAAGAAGAATAGCCTAGGCTTAAATCTTTCTTTGTTTCTTTCTTTGTCTTTGTTAGGCATCTTAAGTAAAGAAGATAACCCCATATTTTGTCATGGATCAATGGAACAACTTTTGAGTCATGTTAATTTTTATCAGACAGGGTTTATTTGTATCATTGCAACTATTTGTGGCAATATGTTTGTTTTGCAAAAGAAGATTGGGGAAGAGCAAGAAAAGTAGAAAAACCTTGAAGTGACCTAATGTAGTTTTTCCTGTTTTGTTTGGATATCCCTGAGAGGACCAGCCCCTTAAATACAGAAGAGGGTTCAGTGGGTCAGCAGGGAGTAGAGTGAGAGACTGAGGGAATCAGTGAAGAACTCGAAGAGCAGGTGTAGTATAGAGCAGTGTACAGCTGTTTAAAGAACAGGGATAGAGATGACAGAGCCAAAGTCTTCCTGGTGGAGTCAGAACATATAGCAAGGGATAAATGGCTGCACTGAAGGTTGCAGGGCTCAGATTAGATGTGAGGAGAAGCCTTGTCTCTGGGTGGGTGGTGCCCTCTTTGCCTGGCAGAGTATTCAAGTCTCAGCAAGACAAAGCCATGGCATAGCTGAGCTGGTGCTGGCAGCACGCCTGCTTTGGGCAGGAGGCTGCTCTGGGTGACCACTGGAGGTGTCTTCCAACCAGTATCCTTGTGAGTTGTCTTTAAGGAAAGCAATCTCTTCCTGTGGAGTTCAATGCTCAAAGTCTGGAGCCTGACCCCAGTGTCCTGTTCCCAGCCCTGCTGTGCCTCTCACCCCGTGAACCCCCAAGGCCTCTGTGCAATTTGTGGATGTGCCCCTGCTGTTCCCTGCTCATGGACCATTTGCAAAATGCTCCCAATAGCACTGTATGATTCCACTTAGGACACTGCCCTGTGGCACCTATGTTCAAATCCCTGATGTGATCAATACCAATGATCTGATCTCCAATTCCCCTGGAATTAGATTTTCCATACGTAATGTGGGTGTGCTTTAAAGACCATCCTATTGTTTTTTCTGGGGAAAAAACAGAAACAAAAGGATCTTCTTAGGATCTCAGTGTTCCCTAGCTGAGGAGCTGGTTTATAGGATAGGGACAACTTATATGTTTTCTTATCTCTAAATACAAATTGTGATTGCAGAATCTTAATTTCCGGTTGGAATTCTGAAACTGGCCAGTATCCCAATTATAAAATAAGATGTGTTGAAAGTCTGATCACTTTGAAACAGTAACCACTTATAAATGTGGAGAATCTTGGAGAAAAGATAAAGAAAACACAGATACATGGAACTGGAAAGCACTAGCATTGATTTTTAGCATGAAAGGACATCTTAAAATCTTCCAGAGCTTGCATTGTCATCTTGACATTTTCTTCTGTGTCATTATTCTCCACCTATTTTAGATGATATAAACAAATGCACTTCTTTTGAATGTTATCACTTTAATCCCTCTTCACCTTGAGTTCACTACAGGAAATGATATTTTTTTTCCTATTGAAGAAAATGCAAAATGATCACAGTGTTTTGATAGTACAATCAATTTATTTTTTTATTTAGTCATATTCATGGTATGGTCTCTTGATTTCTAGGCTAAGCATAATACTGTATGTATTTTTAAATACCAGTTTATTACACCTTGACATATTGAAGAAGTTTACTGAAAGAACTCTTGAATCTTTTTCTTCAATGGTCCATCAACCTTGTAGACTGTTCTGGTTCTTTGCCTTCAGAGAAGTTATTTTATATTTGGTCGATTTGAAACTGCATTTTGATTTTATTGATCTAGCCAACTTACAGACCCCTATCAGTGTGCTGTGATACTGAACATTATGCTTTGTTTCCAGAAAATAAAGCCAGTAAAAATTTATGTACCTTTAAGGCAAATAGGAATCTTGCATTGTCTGTGTGCACTTAAAACACAAGAATAATGTAAGTTTTCCCATTCAATTCCTGACAACTTACTTTGTTAATGCGGGCTCATGTAATCTCTGTCTGTCGCAAATAATTTCTTATTTCATTTTGTAATGATCCCCTTTGTATGGGGGGATTCAGAAAGAGGCAAAAGAAAACAAAGGTGGGGTTCTTTACCTTTTGAAATGCCTGGAAGGCTGTGTTGGAGGGTGGTAAAGGGAAGCAGAGCCCTCCCTATATGACACCAGGTTGATAGGCTGGAGAACAGGGCTACGATTCAGAGGCATCCCAGCAGTCTGGCCAAAATGACCAGCAGCTGAGGCAGGATAACCCCAAATGCCAGCATAGGCTGGGGCAGCCTTTTGGGAGAGGAGTGTGGGTCCTGCTGGACAGCAGAGCAGTGTTCCTTGTGCCAGGGGGTCCACCACAAACTGGCAGCTGTTCAGCAAGGCTCATGAGGCTTCATCTGGAGTCCTGTGTCTGTGGGTGCTCAAAATCAACTGGAGATGAGTTCCAGATGGCTGTGTTAACTGCATGTTTGAATGCACCAGTGTGGGTGTGAGCAACAACTGTTGTGTGTGCAGAATGGCAGCTGCTGGGGCCTGCCCCTAAACCACAGGAATCCTCAGTGGTCACTGCTGGAGAGTGACAGAGCAAGCAAGACAGCAAACTAGGAAAGTTGAGTAGAGAGAGTAAGTTCTAGATGTTTTGGTGTCTAAAGCAGATTTTTATGAACAGCCTGACTCCTACAGCTCACAGATGCAAGGGGTGGTGCAATCAGGAGACTTCTTTTAAAAGGGAAGGGAATATTGCTAACAGGCTGTTGAAATCTGGATTTCAGATCAAGCTGATTTCCCCCAGAGGTCTTGATTTTTCTCCATAAACTACAGATGGTGTGTAGGACAACTGTTTCTAAATGGGGTATCGCATCTATGTTTAAAAAGCTAGGCAAGATGAATCTGGGTCAGTTCTGGGCTGAGTTTTGTCAGTAATATTGCAATCAAGATTAAAGCTCCAGAGAGTTTACATTCACTTTTCACTCTGTTCTCAATTGCACTCTTTTGGCACAGTCTGACTCACCACTAAACTTTTAAATGTCAGTCCCAAACTTGTTAAATCACATCTCTAACTCTTAAGTGGGGAAACTAATTTATTTTAAATAATTAAGCTTCAAATTTAGTCTTTTCCTCCTCCAAAAACTGGAATGCAGCAGACCGAGAAAGGCTAGGTTTGTACCAGTTGATTGTGGCAAGTGCACAGTCTGTCTGTGCTGAAGAGGACGTCAGCAGCAGTAGTAAAGGTTATTCATCAAACATGCAAGATGATACCCTATTTGCATATGGAAATTAGCTAAAGATGTGAGGACAGCTACCTCAGCTCTCAGCTACACCAGAGGTTTGAGATCACTGCTTCAGGGGCTGTATCCTCAACTATCTGGCACACTCTGATGGAGCTGAAGTGAGGCCCTGTCTCGCTGCTTTTACTTTGTTCTGAGGTCGTCTGTCCTGTCTGCCCTGACACAAACTGTAAGCTTGTGCCAACACCACAGGGATGGTGGAAGATTGTCTTCCTGAAGGGTTCAAGCCCACCAACACAGGGCTCCTGCTCTGCCTGCCGATCAGGGGAGATTTGGTGCCTCTTCTAACTGTGTTTGGTCTGTGGCTGAGCTGCCAGCTTCTCTGGACACTGTCTGGGAGATGTTTGGCCCCACAGATCTTACATCTCCTCATGGCTTTTGAGGAACCATGTTTTTGGTGCACTAGGAGCTGTATAATCACTACTGCAAGCCAGAGTTTGGCTGCAGGCAGGGCTGAACAAAGTCAGACCGGCACCCCAGGTGTGTCCTGCCTGGGCTGTCCTGTTCCTCCCAGCCTCCATAACAAAGCTGTCCCTTCCTCCCCCAGTTCTCTTTTAGTGTCAGCAGGGTCCTGATATAAAAGAAGTAGAGGAGCACCCCAGGGTGCTTATTTTTAGCTGTACCCAGACTAGGACAGGCACTGGCTGGACTGTAAATTCTCATGATGTTCACTGAAGTCTTTCAGAATTATCTAGTTTTGTGTTTTTCTACCCCCTGCAGTTCTGGTATGTTGTCAGTGTCTACAAGTTCTAGCTTTCATTAGAAAATGCTTAACTACTAACAAACTGTGATGAAACTCTAGAAACTATGACCCAGCTGCATATGTTATCTGCCAAACTAGATAATGACAGTTCATAAAATGTTTCTCTCAATTTTTAAAAATAAAATGCTGATGATTCTGCATTGAGCATCTGATACAAGAAACAACTGGAGTGCTGAAACGTGTATTCTCAAAGCAACAAGTCTGTCCAGCTCCTCTGCCTTAGAGTATAAAGGATTGTACTGGGCATATGAACTGAGGGCAGGCTGGGCTTTTCTAGCTCTGTTGTGCATGTCAGAGACAATCCCACAGGGAAACATGGCACAGTGTCTCTGTGACTCCCTGCTTCTCCATGGGGAGGACTGTGACATAAATGGTAGAAACAGAGTTGATAGGGGTGGTGGTAAAACACACATATGCCAGAAGGACTTGAAGCAGAACACCCCACATGGAACAGGGATCTTCAAGGAGACCAGCCTAGAGTTGCATGTGTTGTCCTTGGGACATAATGGCAAGAATGGATTTTGAACAGATAAGTGTGGAAAGCATAGCTGTCCTGGTGTGGAGTGGCTTTTCTCCCTCTTTTCCCGCAATATGTTTTTACTGGAAGGCTGTGTCCCTGATGAAGAGAGGCAGGGGATGCTGAGGGCTGCCTAGGTTGGAAAGACCCTCTGGTCCCACCTACACACTGGGATTACTGTTGTCTAGCCAGCATTCTGGGCTGTACGTGGCATGTACAGAGCATTTGGGTGAGGTGTAAGTGAGGGTGCAGTTGGTGGCTGTGTAGTTGGCCTCCCAGTGGCCTGTGCTGACTCAGTGCCTGAAGCCATCAGTGCCTATCCCTGGCCTGGGACAGGGTGCTCCTGCCTGGGACGCTTTGCAAGGGAAGCCTTTGGGTCATGCAGTCCTGGCCAAGGAGCAGCATTGACTGATCTGGGGCTTGGTGTGACGCTGTAGTGGCTTTCAGTACCTTTTGCAAGACCCTGTAAAGGGAAGAGTTTTCCACATTGTGCAGGACTTCAGCCTGGAGAACAGAAAATACCTGTCAAACTCCATTTTCTGTTACATATTCATAACTTGTTAGAGCAGGTCCCACTCCATAACAGAAATGACCTTTGTGTGTTATACATCTATTGTTCTTTGCTGCACACAGTACTGCCAGCTGCTGCAGTCCCTAATGGAGCTGTAGCTGTAGGAGGTTTTTTTTAGGCCCAAAAGTAAAGAAAGACCTGACTGTTAAACATAAAAGAGTGTGTGTTTATTGCTGGCCTTGCTACGCAGCCTCAGTAGCCATGGAAAAGCACCGTAGATGTGTTCTGCCAGGAAGGGTCTCCACAAAGGTTACATTTTCCCAAGAAGTGGGAGATGGTTGAAGTCACTTCTGTTTACTGAGGAAAGCCTTGTGCAAACATCTGCCACATTCCAGCAAAATTTACAGCCTTTGAAATACCTAGCTTTCTGGAGCTTCAGAGGCTTACAGTGCTAAACTCATTGGAACAACTGCTAATGAGTTAATTACATTGGATTCTTTAGTTAAAATTGTTGCCAGAGACTTGAATGTTTCAGATAACTCTGCTGGCAAGTGAGTTACACTGCTGGGCAGACCTTTGCCTGATTTATGGCTCTTCCACAATCACATGGAACTACTGCCTGAGTGTCCCCAGAATTCAGTTCTGGTTTTATCTGTTTTATAAAAATTATCATTGGTTCTGAAGGGATTTCATATGTGCTTCAAGTGTGCTGTAAACCATTATCACAGTTATTCTGTGATTCTTCTCTGAAGGGTGCCTTCCTGCATGGCAACTCTTCCTGTGAAATATAGACACCTATCCATCACCCATGAAATATGAGGCATTGAGAGGCTTCCAAAGAAAAATGAAGGTACTTCATATACTCTGAGGGTCATTTGGGGCAAAATAACAAGGATTTTGTCTTTTTGCCCCAGACAAAAATTTGTTGTGTAAATCAATAGTTGAACTCCTTTCTTGTGCGAGTACCTGCTACCAAGTATCTACTTGATACTTAAAATGATCTGTCTTGGCTTCTTAAATTTACAGAGATTTTTGTTCAGAAATGTGTTGACTCTGGCTCCTTTCTTATAAATAGCAAACATATTGTCAAACTTATTGAAACCACCAAAATCAATTCAGAAGCCAAGTTTCAGCCTTACTTTGGATGCTTTTCTCTAGCAGAAATTGCAGCTGTGGTTGTGGAGCCCTTTGGAGACATTCTCAGACTTCCCAGACTCCTGCAGTAAAGCCTCTAGCTCTTCTGCCAGATTTGTTTAAATACTTTCAGTTAACTTTTTGAGCAAGAATAGTATCTCAATTTCTCTCCTGTCCAGTTAGGTGTACCTTTGACCTGATGATTTAATCATTAGTTAGGGTCTTACAAGCTTTTTCATTCAAAAAAGGAATTGATACAGAGCCTGCATTTTTTCCACTACAAATCTGTCATTTCAAACACCTACAAAATTCTGTTTATCTGAGTAGAGTAAGAGTCTTGTTTTGGTCATAGTTCCACAATCCTCTTCAGGTTGCACTACATCTGTAAAAGTTTCTCTCATCTTATATCCATTTGTATGGGTTTTCATTGCCTTTCTGCCACGTGTGTGCACAGGGCACATCTGCAGCCAGCTCTGCTGAGTGTCTGATAGTGTTAAATCCCTGAGCAAACCTGTCTATCTCATCTTCCTTATGACAGCTTCAGTTGGCTATGTCTCAGTATAAGTGTTATTCATATGCTGAGCTGTTAAAATTCTTCTTGCCTTTGACACTTTGCTGCTTAGAGAAAAACCTCAGGTGATTGTGAATTGGGAAGAAGTAAATACTTGCCTGCAAAAGACATTGAATTTTCCCAGTCCCAATGAATCATTTGTTCATTGTGTGTTTAGTTATGCTTCTTCTGCAATAGGCCTTCTTTTATGATTTCTGTAGCAGGCTTCAGAAAGCCATGTGATACTTGTTTGAAGTGCTTGAAGTATTTCAGTCCAAGAGCTAAACTAAAAAGACTTATGAAGATAAACTACATAGACTTCTGAAATTGTTCTATAAATTGATTGTCTCTTAGACAGGCAAAAAAAAAAAAGAAGTGTCAACATTTGACCACTGTAGTCTCTGTGCAATGAGAAGGGCCAAGAGAATGGCTACCACATGGCTTCCAGCTGAATGGCTGAATAGGTTTTTTATGTAAAAGTTTGCTAGTATTATCTGAAAATGGCAAAAGATTAGGTAGATTAGGTATAGGAGTAAAAGAAATCCCTCAGCATAATGTCCCAGAATATTTGAAAAAGTTCTCCCCCAGCCAGCTTTTTGATGTTGCCTTCACATTCCTAGCTGGTTGGCTGAGTAGTTTGCAACTTCTACAAATGCTTGGACATTAGGGAGGGAAAACATTCTCTCTTTCCTGCACACTGTGCAGAAGAAGAACAAAGAGAGGACAAGTGAAAATGACTTCAAGTTGCACCAGGGGAAGTTTAGATTTGACGTTAGGAAAGATTTCTTCACAGAAGAGGTTGTCAAACACTGGAATAAGGTTCCCAGGGACATGGTGGAGTCACCATCCCTGGAGCTATGTACAAGATGTGTAGATGTGGCACTTGGGGACAGAGTTTTGTGGTGGAGTTGGCAGTGCAAAATTAACAGATGGAATCAAGCATCTTACAGGTATTTTCCAATCTAAATATTTAAACTTGTCATAAAACTATGATGAGTTTTGTATTGTCTTTTGGCACCTGAGACCTGGTTGGCTGTGCCCATGTACTGCAGCAGGCAGGATGTCACCAGACAGAGGTGGTGATCCTCCACTCAGCACTCGTGAGACATATCTGGAGCTCTGGGTTCAGTGCTGGGCTCCCCAGCACAAGAGAGACATGAATGGACTGGAGCAAGTCCAGTGAAAGGCCACAAAGAAGATTAAAGGACTGGAGCATTTGTCATATAAGGTGGGCCTGAGAGAGCTCGGACTGTACAGCCTGGAGAGGAGAAGGGTCAGGGGATCTTACCCTGGCGTAAATACCTGTTTGGGTTGGGATGAGCCAAGTAAAGATGACAGAGCGAGACTCTAGTGCCTGGTGACAGCACAAGAGGTAATGGTCACAATTTGAAACACAGGAAGTTCCACTTAAATGTTTTCTCAAAGGCTGATCAANAGGCCACAAAGAAGATTAAAGGACTGGAGCATTTGTCATATAAGGTGGGCCTGAGAGAGCTGGGACTGTACAGCCTGGAGAGGAGAAGGGTCAGGGGATCTTACCCTGGCGTAAATACCTGTTTGGGTTGGGATGAGCGAAGTAAAGATGACAGAGCCAGACTCTAGTGCCTGGTGACAGCACAAGAGGTAATGGTCACAATTTGAAACACAGGAAGTTCCACTTAAATGTTTTCTCAAAGGCTGATCAACCACTGGCATAGGTTGTCCAGAGAGGTTGTGAAATCTCTGTCCTTGGAGTAGATGTTCTCCTGTGCCACCTTCCTTCCACAGTGG